>PVJC01009716.1:0-39467 GCA_004026665.1 Murina feae
AAACTTTGTGAGCTCGGTCACACCTTCGGAACGTCCCTCGAGAGGACGCCGCCCTCACACCTAGCCTGAGAGGCTCCACCCGATTACCCGTTCCGATCACCCCACTCCTCCAGTCCTCAGCCCCCCAATTTGTCAAGGTGAGGACGAGCGACCGCCCCCTCCCCCGAGCCCGGATCCGGAACGACGGAGAACTCCCCTCGCGCGCTCCCCTTCACTCAAAACCGTTGGCAGCAGCCCGCCCACCGGCCGCAGCCCCGCCTCGCCCGCCTCCGTGACGTCACCAGCCCGGGCCCGCGCTCGCGGCGGCTTTTACGGCTTCAGGAGCCGGGGAGCCGGGTGCGCACGCGCAGTCCCTGGGGCCACAAACGGGCTGAGCGTGGTGTTTGGACGGAGTTAGAGCTCCACTGCCGTGAAGGGGCCGGGTGGGCGGGGCTCCGCGGAAACCGGAAGTATCTAGTGACAGGCACTTGGAGCAGTTCCGGTGAGCTTGGGAGAGGGGGAACCCGCCAGTTTGGAAGGTTCGGGGACAGAACCCTGGAACCCACGGAGGCCGGGCGGTCCTAAAGCAAGGCTCACGCTCTGTGCCCCGCAGATGACAGTCCACAATCTGTACCTGTTTGACCGGAATGGAGTATGTCTGCATTACAGCGAGTGGCACCGCAAGAAGCAAGCGGGGATCCACAAGGAGGAGGTGCCGACAGGGCCCCGCGCACCCGGGTGACCTCGCATCTCCAGACGCACACGGTCCTAGTCCAGCCTCCCCGCTCCTAACCTTGGCTCTTTCCCACCCCTGGCCCGTCTTTTTCAAGAACCAAGAGCTAACTCTGCCTTTTTTTTTTTTTTTCCTCCTCCAGGAGTTCAAGCTGATGTACGGGATGCTCTTCTCTATTCGTTCGTTCGTCAGCAAGATGTCCCCGCTGGACATGTACGCGGAGTCAGAGGGCATGTGGAGGGGGAAAGGACTAGCCTTGGGAATCTGGGGTGGGGGAAACTCAGGAGGAGGAAGGGGCATTTGGCTCCCAGAGAGGAGAAGCTGAATCCGCAGTGAGAGTGCCAGAGCTGCACGGAGCGATGGTGGAGAAAATCTGATGATAGAGCGGTTGGGTGTGGGGGTCAAACGTGGAGGAGGGGGAACGGAGCCTGGGGGAGGCGTCTGCTCAACCAGGCACCTACAAATATGTTTAAAGAAAAGGGAGCCGAGGCAGAGACGATTAGGAGTTTCTTTTGGGGAAGGCTCTGCTCCCATGCCTTACCATCCTCCTCGTCCCTGCAGGAAGGATGGTTTTCTGGCCTTCCAAACGAGTCGTTACAAACTCCATTACTACGAGACGCCCACGGGGATCAAGGTTGTGATGAATACTGACCTGGGCGTGGGACCCATCCGAGATGTCCTGCATCACATTTATAGTGCGGTCAGTGCCGGCCCCCGGGACCCTTTCCCCAAAGCGCCTCCACGTATGCCGGGGCCATGTAGGGCCCCTAGACCCCCTCAGATTTCCTGCCAGGATCCTGTTTTACCTCTTCTGTTGAAGTCAGAGTTTTCAACACTCCCACCACTGGTTCCTCATCGAGGAGGGTTTGCCTCCCAGCCCACGATCCTTATGTAATCATTCACACATCCTTGAGGTTATACTGGGTTTGGAGTCGGACACAAGAAGTGTCCAAAGCCGGCTCTAACACCCTCCCTCTCCGTAGCTGTACGTGGAGCTGGTGGTGAAGAACCCGCTGTGCCCGCTGGGACAAACTGTACAAAGTGAGCTCTTCCGCTCCCGACTGGATGCCTACATCCGCTCTCTGCCCTTCTTCTCGGCCAGGGCTGGCTGAAGGGAGCGCCTACCTCGCCCCTCAGGAGAAGCTGTCTTCCTGGGGCCCTTCCTAACCTGTCTCACCTCAGGGCTCTCCACTGCCTGCCCTCAAGCCCCCATACAGCCCGCCCTGGTGCCCGCCCCGTCACCTCCAAACCAGGCCTTCTCTCCAGGTCTATCCTCTGCCAGATGCCGTGAGAAGTACAGAATAAACTTTTTTGACTCTGTCTGCGTCTTGAGTGTGTCAGTTTGGGTGGTTGGTCAGGGGCCCTGCCCCACTCTTAGAGGCATGAGCCAGGGTGGCCACGTCCTCTGAGCCTGCACAGCGGCTCTGACCACGGTTTTCTCAACAGCAAACACTATTGGTATTTTGGGCTGGATATTTCATTGTTGGGGGCGGGGGGAGGGGGTGCTGTCCTGTGCTTTATCCTGGAGGATACTCACTAGATGCTGGTAGCACATTCCTCCCCCTCCCCAGTAGTGATAGTAAACAATGTCTCCAGATCTTGTCAAATGTCCCCTGCGGGACGAAGTCCTCCCCTTTTGAGTGGTAGCTGATGTCGCCATGAGCTGGAGGAAGCCCGACCTGCCTCGGGTCCCAGCGAGACCCGAGAACCACCCTCCCAGCACTGCTCTCCGGCTGCTCCGAGTACATCCAATAGTCAAGCAGCAGAGCTCCGGAAGGCGGGGCTTACGCAGAGGGGGCGGGTTTAACTGGGAGGCGGGCGGGCTTATGCAGATGAGGGGCGGCGCCTGCATGTTGATTAGCCGGGCCCGCTGCGGACGCGGCTGGGAACCCAGCGGGTCCCCTGCGGCTCAGCCCGAGGTGGCACCTCTCCCCTCCCCCTCCTCCCTGGGTCCCTCCCCGCCTAGATCGCCCGCCGCCGTTACCCGCATCCATTTCCCTCCTCTTCCCGCGCCAGTGCCCCTGTAGACGAGCATCTCCACGCGTGGTTCCCCTGCGTCTCTCTCCTTCCACCGCAAACCCCGCGACCTCCAGCCGCCCGCCCCCGCGGGCCCGATCCTGCCTGCTGACTCCCTCCGCAGCCTCCGCAGCCTTCCCGCTGTCCTCGGGGCTCCAGCCACTACACCCCGCTGGTCCGCCCTCGGGCTTCCCGGTTCCCTACCTTCCCTCCCCCTCGGAGCCCCCTCCCCGTGGGCAGCCGGCATGCAGGTGTCCATCGCGTGTACTGAGCAGAACCTCCGCAGCCGGAACAGTGAGGACCGTCTGTGTGGACCCCGGCCGGGCCCCGGGGGCGGTAACGGCGGGCCCGCCGGCGGGGTGCACGGGCATCCTCCTGGAGGAGGAGGGTCGGGCCCCAAGGCCCGGACCGCAGTGGTCCCCCGACCCCCAGCGCCCCCTGGGGCCCTCCGAGAGAGCACCGGCCGAGGCACTGGCATGAAATACAGGTATGGGGGTGGCCGGGCAGCCCGCCCAATCTGCTCCCCTTTCCTGACCCCTGAGGCTTCCTGAGATGCCCAGGACCCCCTCAAACTTCCCTAAGAAGGTCCCGGCGCATTCTCTCCCTTCTTCCCAGCACCGGCACGCCCTTACTTGATCCCTCTCTTGGTCTCCATCGATGCCCCTACTAGGAGAAATTCAAGTTTACCAAGGTTGATCCGGTCCCGTGAGAGCCTGGGGATGCTCCTGAGCTTTTCTCCTTATCCCCAGGAAAGCCAGGGGTGCATGGATCTCCAGGGTGCCCTCCCCCTCCCACACACACACACACAATGTCCTTGGGTTTGTGTCCTGGGAAGAGGGAGAAGGAAAGGGCTTCTCACTCTGGCCTGCTCAAGGTGCCTGACCCAGATACCGCCCCCACCTGCCCTGCCCCACGGGCCCATTGTCCTGCGACCTATCTTGGTGGGGACACAAGGTGGGAAGATGGACCACATCTCTCAACTCCATGCTGAGGGACAGGGATCAGGTGGGGAAGGTGGACTGTAACTAACCAGCTTCATCTCCGAGAACTGCTGGGCTCTCGGAACTGGCATGGGGCAGGAGGGGGAGGAGAGGGGCTCCCGCCTGGGCGTGAGCTGACATCACCCAGCTGAGCCCACCTGGCTTTGTCAGTTGAGGAATTTGATCCCTTCCATGTGGCAGCTCTGCTTGGGCGAGGATTACAGGATTACCTGAGTGGGGGCTTGGGAGGAGGGGTCTTTCTCCTTCCGAGACAGACTTCACAAGCCCACAGGAGCAGAGGGAGTGGAGAGAGGAAGAGGGAGAACAGGCCTTTCCTGTCATACTCCCCACCTAGGTGTCCTGCCCCCCTTTGTGGGAGTCTCCTCTGCCTAGGCTCTCCAGCGACCCTTGCTTGAGTGACTGAATTGGACTTGGTTAACTCCGAGCACTCTGGTGTCTGCCCTTTAGCATAGCACTCCCTGTCTGAAGGTCTGTTTTCACAAACTCATCACACTCAGCCAGTCCCATTTCTCCTGGCCCCCAACTCCACACATGTCAGAGGTGACTCAAACACAGACAGAACCCCACCAGCAGAAACACAAGCCAAGCGGTACATCTTCAGCGTGCTAGGAAGGAAGATAAGCACTTGACAGAGTGTTCAGAGGAACAGTCACTTATTTATTCAATGATGCTTTGGGCACAGCACTGCCCAATTCGGTAGCCCCACTGGGACTAGTCTGGGACTGAAATACTCCGAGGGCTTCTCATCCTGGAAGGAGAGGAGCTGGGGGCTGATCATGTATGTTCCTAATGGAGGCTTCACACCTTCCTGCTACTTCTGTCTCCTGCAGAAACCTAGGAAAGTCTGGTCTTCGTGTGTCCTGTCTTGGCCTAGGTGAGTTAGAAAAAAGACTTAAGGGAAGGGTGTTCTTTCAAGGCTTGCCTCCCACCATTCTCCCATGCCCGTCTTCTCTCTTGCAGGTACCTGGGTCACATTTGGTTCTCAGATCTCGGATGAGGTATAAGTGATGGGACGTAGAAGCAGGGTGAGGGGCTATGAGGGAACCAGAACAAGGGGAAGTGGACTTGGGTCGGGGTTTGGACAACAAGCACAGAGAATGGTGGATGGGACGTGAGGCTGTGGGACGAGAAAAGGGAAGAGAATGTAGACATCAAGGCTAAGGCGCTAAGGCTAAGGCGCTAGAGTGCAAGGAGGGAGGCGATGGAGGGGCCGGTGGGTAATCTCCAACTCTTTCTCTCACCTCCCTAGACAGCAGAGGACGTGCTGACAGTAGCCTATGAGCACGGTATAAACCTGTTTGACACCACCGAAGTGTATGCAGCTGGAAAGTAAGGACTGGGGGGGGGGGGAAAGAGCTAAGTTATATTTAGAAGACTGAGAGAACATCAGGGCTTCATGTTTTCCATCTCAAGAACTCTGGGAATTCTGCCAACACTAAGTTCTAACCTTTCAGCCAGTGGGCCCCCGAAACATGGGAATCATAGTCCCAAACATCAGCTTAGAGGGCAATGGGCATACTGTGCCGTCAGAATAAAATAAAACCAACAAAAATGTCTTGGGCATCAATTCTGTGCAGTGGCGTGGGGGTTTACAGATCTAAATTTTCAAACACACCATGCCACATCACACAAACCTGCCACTCCTACCTCTTCTCCATACGGCGAACTCTTCTGCTCATCCTCAAGACTTGGCCAAATGTCTGCTTCTCCGGGAAGCCTTCACCCAATTCCCCACTAGCCCCCTCAGTTCCTAAAGCACTTTACACTGCCCTCCACTATCAGTTACTGGCTCGTGTAGCCATATTTGCTGCTCAACTGGGATGCTCCTCCTTCTATGAACTCTGTCTAGCTTTTCCCCATGTCACCTAAGTACCTACGCAGAGCCCAGTACTTGTGGGATAACATCAACATGCCCTCAAAAAGCTCAGTCTAAGTGAAAACAACCAACCAAAAAGATAGGGAGATAGGAAAGAATGAATAACTATCCACCATAATTTAAGACTTATCACATCTTAGTTCATCTTGTGTCAAAGAATTGTGTAGCCTAGTGATTTTCAACCTTTTTTTATTTCATGGCATAAATTACTAAAATTCTGCGGCACATCAAAAAAATTTTTTTGTGTGTGGCTGATCTGACCAAAAAAAAAAAATGCATAGTTTTGATTAGTTCACCGTGGATGGCCATTATGGTGTTGGCTATTATCATTTTTAAAAAATATATTTTTATTGATTTCAGAGAGGAAGGAAGAGGGAGGGAAAGATAGAAACATCAATGATGGGAGAGAATCATCCATTGGCTGCCTCCTGCACGCCCCCCACTGGGGATCAGATAAAGCCAGCATCCCAGGCATGTGCCCTTGGCCAGAAATTGAACCTGGGAGCCTTCAGTCCACAGGTCAACGCTCTATCCACTGAGCAAAACTGGCTAGGGCTGTTGTCATTTTTTTATTTGACAATTTAAGGGAAATGAGGCCAGTGCCCCGACTAAATAGTCAGCTAATACATGCTTTAAAAATTCCTGTGACATACTGGTTGGAAATCACCAGTAAGAGCTATGGAAGCTAACAAGGACTGACCATAGTCTATAGCAATCAGAGAACATGTTCTATTTCCCTCAGAGGCAGACTCTGAACTAAGCTTTGAAGGATAGGTGGGATTTTGTAGACTCAAGGGGAGGGGGCAACACAAATGGCTGGAACCCACTCCCCTCATCCTACTCTGTCCCTTCAGAACTCAGAACAGAGCTTGGTGCATAATTGATGCACACTTGCTACATGTTGAATGACTGAATGAAAGCTATACTACACCCCTAGTTCCAGGAGCTTCTTTTATTTAGTCCTGGATGGGGCTGACAGCCCACTGGACTCCTGGTTTATTCTCCACTGAACAAGAGAGGGAATTAGTTGAAGGGAAATGTAAGGAAGAGGGGAAGGAACTGATCCAACTTGGAGGTGTCAGTGCATCTACATTGTCTTTCCTCCAGGGCTGAAAGAACCCTAGGCAACATCCTCAAGAGCAAAGGTTGGAGGTGAGACTGTGTTTGGGGCAGGCGGAGGGGGTGGGGAGGGGTGTGCTAGGGACATAATCATCAAAAGTCCTTTTCTTGTTGGTTCTCCCATTTTTCTTTTTTCCAGGAGATCAAGCTATGTCATCACTACCAAGATTTTTGGGGGAGGACAGTAAGTGGCTGCCCCACTCTAAGTGGGGAGACGATCTACAGAGGGTGTATGGTGTATGGGATGGGGGTGGTGACGGCTGTTCCCACATTTGCTACCCCAGGTCTACATTCCACCTGTGAGAACCTGTGCAATCCCAGTTCCTTGTGGTGCAGGCCAGCCCTGGTCTCCTACCTGTGTCACCCCTCATCTTTGACTTACCTTTTCCTACAGGGCAGAAACTGAGCGAGGCTTGAGCCGCAAACACATCATCGAGGGTGAGAGTTAAGAGACTAGGAACCTGAAGTGGCTTGGTATGGAACCCAGAGAAGTTGGGAACATTCTCTAAGCTCCTGAGTTAGAGGCTGTCAATAGGGGAACTGGGATTTAGACGGCCACGGCACAATGGTGAGATCTGAATTCTTCCGAAACTGAAACTTAAGGTACTTACCTTCCTGTCCTCATCCCTACCCCAGGCTTGCGAGAATCTCTGGAACGTCTCCAGCTGGGATATGTGGACATCGTCTTTGCTAATCGCTCAGATCCCAACAGTCCTATGGAGGGTAAAAGCAGCACCCCAACTCCAAGAGCACTTCTCAAACCTCAACAGGAAGCCAGCTCTTGCCCAGGAGGCCTCCCAAGCTCCAAAGTGGAGGCTCAGATCCCCAGGACTTAGACAGGGAGGGAGGCAAAGAGCAGAAAGCAACCTCTCTGACTCCACAGAGATGCCTGGGGTCTGGGAGGGGTAGGCAGAGACCTGCAGGTCTGGAGTCCTGGATGCCAGGGATCTGGCAGTAAGGCTCTCCTCTCCCATATGCCTAGAGATTGTTCGAGCCATGACCTATGTCATCAACCAGGGCCTGGCTCTGTACTGGGGGACATCCCGATGGGGGGCTGCAGAAATCATGGTGAGTGTGCTACCCCTCTTCCCCTGTCCCACAACTGATTCCCACTTATCACATGGCCACTCCCAACCCCACTCTATTAGAGGAGGACGAGGAGTGGAAGAAAATGGAGTGCTTCCTCACCACACCCCTCTCTCTTTCCCACCCCACTCAGGAGGCCTACTCTGTAGCCAGACAGTTCAACCTGATTCCTCCAGTGTGTGAACAAGCAGAGCACCATCTGTTTCAAAGAGAAAAGGTGGAGATGCAGCTGCCGGAACTCTACCACAAGATTGGTTCGAAGCCCCCTCGTCCCTACCTTTCCCTTAGGCTCAGCTTCACCTTGATTCCTTTCCCCACATCTAATCCTCTTCCTCGTAGGTGTCGGCTCAGTCACCTGGTCCCCTCTGGCCTGTGGCCTCATCAATAGCAAGTATGATGGGCGAATCCCAGACCCCTGCAGGGCCACCATCAAGGTGTGACTTGGGCCTCAGGTATCTTGGCTGTTCTGGGGTGGGGTGGGGAGGGGCGTCTTTTGCTGATTCTCTTTGGCCTCCAGGGTTACCAGTGGCTCAAGGACAAAGTGCAGAGTGAGGATAGCAAGAAGCAACAAGCCAGAGTCATGGACCTTCTACCCATAGCTCACCAGCTGGACTGCACTGTGGCGCAGCTTGCTATTGGTGAGACACTGCCAACCCGGACCCTGCAGAGGCTTTGTCTCCTTCGGAGAAACTCTCAAACCCAAGAGTGGTTTGTCCTGAGGGAGAATCCTCTTCCTCAGAGACACTTCTGAAGTTCATGTGTCATTCTCATCCATCAGTTCTCTTGCTTTCCTCCCCTGGCTTCAGCGTGGTGTCTCCGCAGTGAGGGTGTCAGCTCGGTCTTGCTGGGGGTGTCGAGTGCAGAGCAGCTGATAGAACATCTGGGTGCCCTACAGGTGAGCTGGGGAATCAGAGGCAGAGCCCATCTCCAGCCCCTCCCCAGGGGTCAAGGCCTCCTTGTCCAACCCAAAGTGAGGACTCACGACAAGGCCCTCGCTTTGCACATGAGAGGCTCCAGGGTGACAAGGCAAAACGGGCACAGCTGTGACTCTTTCCCTGCCACTTGGCCCTCTGTGCTGCTCCCTTGGGTCCTCAAAGTTCAGGCCCTCAAACTTCAGATCCATCTTCAGTGACCCAACCACTCCATTCTCCTCCAGGTGCTGAGCCAGCTGACCCCGCAGACGGTTATGGAGATAGACGGGCTCCTGGGGAACAAACCGCATTCCAAGAAATAGTCTGTCGGGGGCGCAGAGACCCAAATCTGGAGCCGCTACACCCCTGCCCACCCAGAACTGATTCCCCGAAGCCAAACCCCTCCAGCTCCAGATCCCTCCACGCAGCTACCAGAGCCAAGTGGTCCCATCCACTAACGAGTTCCGGCTTCGATAATCTCTAGCATGAACAAAGCCATATCCTTCCGCAGCGGGGCTTGACAGGAAAAGTAGTCCGCTGCTCCCTTCTGCGTTCTTCCAAGGCCTTTTTGCTAATACCAGGCATGAGCTAGCTCCTGGGCCACCCCCTCTTTGCCATTCGGTCTCCCCTCTTTCTCTCTTACCCCAATAGACAAGGGGGTAAAAAAAAATCTAAACGATAGACACAAGAAACGCAGAGTTACCTCAAAAGTGGCCCTTGAAATGTCATCCAGGGGTAATAATCTAACAAGTGAGTTGTGATATCATCTGGGACAAAGGAAAATGGGGCTCTTATGCCGTTATGCTGTACAAAGGAAGCCAGGCTGGTCCTGGCGGGAACTACATGATAATCTTCGGGAACAAAGGACCCTGCCTCCCAGCCAGGAGGTGAAGAAGGGCTTACAACTGGAATTAGCGTTAACACGTTGTTTCTGGCAAAGGTAGAGAGAAAATTGACGGCAGATGTATAGCTGAGCCAGGGCAGTCCTCGGGCTGTGGGTCACAGGAAATAGTGACAGCCTTTAGGTCACAGCAGGGATACGGGGCTAACATAAAAGGGTCTGGGGATAGACTTTTGAGCCAGGACTTCTGCCTGGCTTTGGAGGACTGCGGTCTTAGTTCTGGCAATAATCTTAAAGCAATAATAATGGCCTCTCTTCTGTAAGACTTTCCAGGGAACTGTAAATAAAATCTTAATCCTTCCTCAATCACTGTCTGAATTTGCAGGGAGTAGAAGGTTGGAGTCGCAGTCTCAGATATGTGGCCTAGCCCCAGCCATTAGAAAGCTCCAGTACTAGCTTTCTCCCCACTGTTCATTCACCCCAGAGGGCCAAGCATTGTGCTCCCGGGCACCACGCTCATCAAGGGCCCAGCACAAAGTACGTGGGCCCCGTTTCCTTCCTTCCTTCTTTCCTTCCTTCCTTCCTTCCTTCCTTCCTTCCTTCCTTCCTTCCTTCCTTCCTTCCTTCCTTTGCCACATTCCTTAGAACCCAGAGAGATCTGGCTTCATGGTCTTGTTCCTCCCCCTGACACCACTACCCTCACACTTCTGGTCTTCTACTTCTTAATTTCACTCTTTTTTTTCTTTTTCTTTTTAAAAAAAATATACTTTATTGATTTTCTACAGAGAGGAAGGGAGAGGGATAGAAAGTTAGAAACATCAATGGAAAAGAAGCATCGATCAGCTGCCTCCTGCACACTCCCCACTGGGGATGTGCCCGCAACCAAGGTACATGCCCTTGACGGGAATCAAACTTGGGACCCCTGACTCCGCAGGCTGACGCTCTATCCACTGAGTCAAACTGGTTAGGGCCACTCCTTTTTTAAAAAAAAAAAATATTTTATTGATTTTTCACAGAGAGGAAAAGAGAGGGATAGAGAGTTAGAAACATCGATGAGAGAGAAACATCGATCAGCTTCCTCCTTCACACCCCCACTGGGTATGTGCCCACAAACAAGGTACATGCCCTTGGCCAGAATCGAACCTGGGACCCAGGCTGATGCTCTATCCACTGAGTCAAACTGGTCAGGGCCTTAATCTCACTCTTGCCTAATACTCACACATACTAAGGAACTAGTTTCTTGTGGTTTTCTTGTGGCTGAATGGGAGGGCTGTTCTGAAGTTGAGGCCTTGGGATTTGGTGAAGGAGAGGTAAGATGGAAACTGGTTGATGGTTGAGATGATACAGAGAAAGGGAAAGGAGTTATCACTATAAAGGAAAAAAGGAAAACATGTGAGGATGGCAGAAAAGCAGAACTGAATGGGATTATGTCAGATACAGCCCCTTAGTCTTCCCCAAAGGACTCTGACTTCCCTGAGATAGAAAGTGGGTGGAAAGTTACAACCTTTAAAGATCCCAAGGCAGGGAAGAATATGCTCTTTCTTAAAATACAACTTTGCCATGCCCCGGAAGGGGGGGTGGGGCTCAGCTGGTTGGAGCATCCTCCAGTACAGGTTACGGGTTTGAGTCCCAGTCAGGGCATATAACTAGGTTGTGTGTTTGGTCCCCAGTCAGGGGGTGTGCGGGGGGCAGCCGATCCATTTTTCTCTCACATCAATGTTTCTCTCACTCTCCCTTCCTGTCACTCTAAAAATCGATGAAAACGTACCCTCAGGTGAGGATCAATAAAAACCTACCACCTCACCATCTCCCTGCTACCCATCCTCACCCCTGATCGTGAAGCTGGGAGAGCAGTTTCCAAAAGAGAAAAAGCAGCATACCACTTTCTGGATTAGCAACCAACTGGACCAACTAATGAATACTTACATACCATTCCCATCAGCTTCTGCTCATTTTGGAAGGCTGTGGAGGAAACCAAGAGGTAAAAATGTGTGACTAAACTATCATTAGTTTTTCTGTAACAAACATACATGAATTTATAAACTCAAAATAGTCCTCTCTTATGTAACTACCTTGGAGGGTTATGCACTTATTTTAAAAATGTCTCCCCCATTGCTCAGAACATTTAAAAAAGCTCCTTATAATTACCTTCAGAGGCAGTTTAGAAACCCCTTGCAAAAAAAAAAAACAAAAACAAAAAAAACCTTCCTTTATTGTCACACCTCATTTACCACATTTATCACTCACCTCGCTCATTAGTTTTTAAATATGTTTTAATTGATTTCAGACAGGAAGGGAGAGGGAGAAAAAAAGCATTGGTTACCTCTGGTACACACCCCAAGGACCCAGCCACTGGGAGTCAAACTGGCGGCCTCTCGGTGCATGGGACGACACTCAACCACCTGAGCCACACCAGCCAGGCAACTTCATCCATTAATTTAACAAATATTTACTGAGTCCTGCTATGGGATAGATACCACGGGGAACAAAACCAGGCTCAGAACAACCTTCATGGAACTTACAAGTAGGCGAAACAAATAACACCCACGCAGAACCTCCAGGTGTCCAAGGGCCGGAGGAAAGGCTGCACCGGGCGCTGACAGACAAGTAGGCGTCACTCAGATGAAAACCAGAAGGTAAGGGGAGCAGCACACGAGGAAGCTTTGCAGCAGAAAAGAACATACGACCCCAAAGTCTCCAAAGCCAGAGTGCCTAAGGACAAAGAGGCAATGGAAGCAGAGTGTGAGACATAAGTGGGTTCAGAACATACAGTGGCTTAGAGGGCACTCTAGAATATTCTTTATCTGAAGAACAGTAAGAAATTTTCTAGATCAATTATCTATTGACACACAAATCACCTCTGAAATTTAGTGGCTTGAAACAACTTCTAAACACAATTTTCTTCATCTTTTTTTTTTTCATAATTCTGTGGGCTGGTTGTAGATTTCTGGATTTGGATAAAAAAAAAGAAGTGGGAAACGCTGGAAGAGAGGCTGATTTGGACAAGGAGATCATTGGTTTGGATCCTTGAATATAAGAAAGGAGGAACAAGTGAGTGGATATCCAGGTCTGAGAGCTTAGAGAGGCTTTAGCTGTGAAACACTTTGGGAGCATTTACATAATCAAATCTACCTTAAAAGTTTAAGATTTGCTCTGACCGGTTTGGCTCAGTGGTTAGAGTGTCGGCCTGCAGACTGAAGGGTCCCAGGTTTGATTCCGGTCAAGGGCTTGTACCTTGGTTGCGGGCACATCCCCAGTAGTGGGTGTGCAGGAGGCAGCTGATCGATGTTTCGAACTCTCTGTCCCTCTCCCTTCCTCTCTGTAAAATATCAATGAAATGTATTTTTAAAAAAAGTTCAAGATTTAATCATCAACTGGGGATATTATGTGAGACCTCTGAACACCATTCCAAAGAGAATTTCCAAAACAGTTTTGAATTATGGCAGCATCATTGAAATAAGTAAATTAGGGGTGACATCACAACATCCGCAATGAGGGTGTCAGCTCGGTCTTGCTGAGGATAATAACCTAACAAGTGAGTTGTGACGTGGTGTGGAGGGTAACAGCTACAGCTTCCCCCAAGGGACCATGAAGACAATACAACTCAGAAATTCTGAAATGTTTGCTTAAAAATAATGGTATACCGCCTCACAAAGATTACCCTCTAAGGTTTTAACAATGTAGTTAAAAAGCAAAACCAACTCTGCATTGCCTGTTACTGCCAGTAAATGCATGGGTCTAGAGAAACCCATCTGGTATTGACCTAGAGAGCTGGGGGTTGAAAATGATGGGTAGTGAGAAGTTAAAATGAATACCATCTAGGCTGGGGCCACAGGATAATAATTATAGCTAATATGTGGCATTTACTCTGTGCTAGGCACCGTTCTAAGCACTTTGCCTATGTAAGCTCATTTAACCCTATTATTATCCATATTTTATAGATGAGGAAATCAAGGTCCAGAGAAGTGAAGTGACTTTGCTTAAAGTGTCACAACTAGTAAGTGGCGGTGGCTAGGATATAAGTCAGCTGGTTCTAGATCAGGGTTCTCAACCTTGACTGCACATTAGAATCACCTGGGAATCTTTTTAAAATCCTGATTTCTGGGCCTGCTCTTCTAGAAATTCTGTTTCTTCGTTACTAATGTTGTGGCCCCACCCCATAACAAAGAAACAGCATTTCCGGAGGATGAGGCCCAGAAATCAGGATTTTAAAACGATTCCCGGGTGATTCTAATGTGCAGCCAAAGCTAAGAACCACTGATCTAGACGCTGCCCTCCACACCAGAACCTGGATTGCCGGTCCAGGAGAGGTGGCTGAGTAGGCAGCTGGGGATGGGTGTGGCACCATGAGGGAATGTGAGTGCCATGTCCTGTTTACCTGTGAGGGAAGTCAGACCCCTGAGTCAGGACTCACGCTGGGCTGCTTTGCTGGAGCCATCATGGTGTGTGGGTGTCCAGGCATTCCTAAGGCCACGCTCCGAAGACTGAGATGTCAACTGGTAGCTGAGCAGTTTGAGAAGAAAGAAAATTGGGGAAGCCAGCCTTACCAGAGCACGTGGTGTGTGTGTGTGTGTGTGTGTGTGTGCGTGCATGTGTGTGAGAGGGTGTGCGTGCGTGTGTGAGAGGGTGTGTGTGAGGGTGTGTGCGTGTGTGAGGGTGTGTGTGTGCTTGTGCGTGCGTGTCTATGTGTGTGCGCGTGTGTGAGGGTGTGTGTGGGAGGGTATGCGTGTGTGTGCGTGTGTGTGTGTGTGTGTGTGTGTGTGTGTGTGTGAGAGAGGGTGTGTGTGCGTGTGTGAGGGTGTGTGTGTGAGGGTGTGTGTGTGCGTGATGCAGACCAAGGCGAGCTGCGGGCAGAATGAGAGTGTCTGCTAGGCAGCATCCGTGCAAACAGCCAGGAGCCCCCTACAGACGGGGCAGGACGAGCACTGCCCTGGCCAGGAAGCCTGTTTGGACGGGGCTGGGAAGTGTGTGACCAGCTGGGCGAGCAGGTGCAGGGACTGAGACCCGTGCCCGTGGCTGGCGGGGTGGGGGTGGGGGGCTCAGGAAGAGGACTGGGATCTGCGCGCACACAGCCGAATGGAGGTGCACAGGCTTTGTGCCGGGGCTGGAAGGAAGGTGTGGAGGGAGCAGCGGGCTGTGTGCCGCTCATCTCCCCAGCTGCCCAGTCCTGGCATCACTGTGGCCTCCTACCCCATCGCGGACCAGCTCGGCCAGCGTCGGCATTCCCGGCCGCCGGCCTCCACCGCCCCCACACGTGCCTCCGCAGGGAGCGGCCGACCACGGCGTGACGCCTCGAGGGGCGGGGTCTCGCTTTTAAAAGGGGCCGGAGGCGGCGGCGCCCGCCCCAAGGCCCGACCCGGGTCCCAGGGAGGGCTGCCTCGTTCCGCCCACGGCGTCGGCCGCGTTAGCGACACCCTCGAGCCGGCGGGCACCATGCAGCTCCTGGTGAAGGTGCCGTCTCTGCCGGAGCGGGGAGAGCTGGACTGCGACATCTGCTACCGGCCCTTCAACCTCGGGGCCCGCGCGCCGCGCCGCCTGCCCGGAACGGCGCGCGCCCGCTGCGGCCACACGCTCTGCAGCGCCTGCCTGAGCGAGCTGGCGGCCCGCGGCGACCGCAGCGGGGCGGCCGGGCGCGTGGTGCGCTTCCGCCGCGCCGTCACGTGCCCCTTCTGCCGCGCGCCCACCCCGCTCCCGCGCGGCGGCGTCACGGACATCCCTGTCCACCCGGACTTGTGGTCGCGGTTGGAGGAAAAGGCGCGGGCTGAGCGTGAACCTGATGAGGCCGGCAGCCCGGGCAGGGAAGGTGGCGACGCCGACCGAGAGGCCGACGAGGAGGAAGAGAGCGACAAGGGGTCGGGGCCGAGGAGCGCGGGGTGGCGCGCGTTCCGACGGCTCTGGGACAGGTTGCTGTCGCCCGCGCGCCGCTGGCGGCGCCCGCTGCCTAGCAACGGTGAGCCGCTTCCCCCCCCACACACCTCCCCCGAGAAGCTACAGAGACGCGGGTTCGGGGAGAGAATGCCCAGGGTTAGACCGCATCTTCCCGCTGCCACTAACCCTTCTTCTTTCCCCCAGTTCTGTACTGTCCGGAGATCAAGGACTTGGCCCACATGACTCGCTGCACGCTGTAGCCCCGGGGCCCGGAAGCTGAAGCCGAAGGAAGGTGGGAGCTGCGTTCCCAGGGCGTACATGGGGTTGATGCCAAGGCTACTACCCCCTCTCCCATCCCAGGATTGGCCCTGATGAGGAAGTGCAGCCGAGGGAGGAGGGAACGCCCTGGGAGGTGTTGATGCTGAGCTGGGGAGGCTCCTAGACGAATCGCCCCCATCTGCTGACTGTGCCAGCCATTCATATTTAGGATAGAGTGGCCCACGGATGATAAAAACAAAGTCTATGTACCCGTGGGAAGAAGACAGATTGTTTCCTTAGCTGTGACTTGGCTTTTGTCCAGGGCAACTCTGGTGTGTGGGAGCAACAAGTCCCATTTTAGCAATTTTGTATCAATGGTTTGAAAATTTCAAAAAAAAAAAAATGGAGCAGGAGAGGAGGTGGCTGATTTTCATGTCATGTTAACCTCACTTCTCTACCACGTAAGAGGCTTGAGAAAAATAAGCCGTTTGGTTTGGCTCCTCCCACCCCACCCTAGTGCTGATATGCCCACTGTCTCCCCTCTCCCCGGACTGTATTCCTAAAATTATCCTGATGCCTCTGTCCTACCTCATTTCAGAATCCCCCTCCAACCTGTTAGGGCAGGTATCAGAAGGTCCAAAGAACATTCATCTGAGGCACCGAATTAGGGCCTATCAAGGATAGAAAAGAGGCATTTGATTGAAGGCATCAGATTTTAAATCCCATCAGGATCTTCTAGTCCAGTCAGCAGGGGCTTGGTGGAAGTGTGAAGTCTCAGGATTCCACTTCACTTGCTGAATCAGAACCTGCATTTTAACAAGGTTCCCAACTGATCTAACTACACATAAGAACTTAATTACCAGCCCAGGTCCTCGGGGCTCTAGGATGTTACCATCTATGGGTGAAATATTTAGAACACAAATAGTATTTAATAAATTATACACTATTTAATGAAGGTTCTAAAGTGACATTCTGTTGCTGAAGAAATCTAAATTCATGTGCATGGTTGGATTTTCCTCTGAGTTAAAAATGTGAATTTAAACCGTATTTGGTTTTTCCTGTCCTCAATGTTCCCTCTTTTGGGAAGCCTTTTTCAGCATTCAACCTGGTGTTGCCCCTTCCCTCACCTTCTGTAGCATAATGCCTTGTTTTATGTTTTCCTTCTATTTTCAGATAGAATGTGTTTTGTTGGTGTCCCTACTAAAGTGTAAGCTTCATGAGAGTAATGACTGACTTGACTTGTGACTATTTTATCTCCAGCGCCAACAACAGTGTTAATGCATAGCATGTACTCAATAAATGTTGGTTGAATCTTAGCTTTTATTTTTTTAACATTCAAAAACTGTCTGACCTCTCTCAGTTGTTTGTTGATTTTATCTTTCATTTTTTAACTTGCAAAAACGAAGTGTCTGACTTCCCTCAGCTTCTGAGCAGCCCTGGCAGTGAACGATACATGTCCAAGAAGTGTCTAGCAGTTAAAATACTTAGCAAGCTATGGAGTTCTGACCCCTCACGCCCCAACTCTTAAAAAAAAAAAAAAAAAAAAAAAAAAGAGGACGCACTTCTGCGCACTTGGAACTGAACCCGTGGAGCTTTGGTGACCCCTACTGACTCTTGTGAGAACTGAGCATGGAAAGGAAGGAGGTGGAAAGGATGATCAAAAGGATGAATAGAAGGCAGTTCTGAATCCCAGCAGGCAACCCTTCACACACTTCTGTCCAGAATCCCTGCTATCTCTGATCTCAGCCTGAGGCCTGTATAGGTACCCTGCTGCTCACCCTCCATCTCTAAACTGAGCTCATCACATGAGGATTGGGGTTGGAAAAAGCCTTGGGAGTTTTAATTGATGATCCAAGAGATGAAAAAGGTAGTCACAGGTTTTTAAAAAGAGAAAGAGATAATATCAAACAGCAAAATTCTTTCTTTCCTTATCCCTTCCCCCAAAGAACTCCCACTCAAAAATAACAGAGCACACAGAAAGGAAAGTATAATTTATATGTACAACCAATAAACCTGATACAGAAGAGGGGATTGGGACAGACCAGGAGTGAGTGTGAAAAGAGACTGGGGAATGGCCAGCGAGAAAGTGAAGGGGCAGCGAAGAAGTGGGGGGTTCGCCATGCAAACTGCCACTCTCCTCAGCCCCTCCTGGGGAAGAGGGTGTGCGTGCCCATGTCTCCCTAGCCTGCTCTCCGTTATTTTTCTCTGGTCCTCAAAGCAAGTAGCCTCCTGACTGGGCCCCCTGCCTCACACACTCAAATTTAGTCTGTATTCAGGCCTTCAGGAAAAAGGGGAGAAGTCCTCAAAGAACCTGAGCCTCAGAGCTGGGGTTCCCCTAGCATCTGGCCCATCGTGTTCTCTCCCACCCTTTCTAGGTTACCTGGGTCCCTAGGACAGATTGGGGAGCTCCTCTTTGGCTTGAGGGGGTATCGCCCAACCATTACTCTCTTTGTAGGGGTGGTTCTTGGCCCCTGTGGAGGGGTAAGATGCCCAACACAAGATGCCAGCACACAGGAGGTAACTGAGCCAGTGAACGGCGCCTTTATTCTGAGGCGGAACAGCAATGGACTCCCTTTAACTGCTCCGCACTCTAAGGAGAGGTAAGGGAAGTAAACATGCAGCCACCCCTCCTCTTCCCTTTCTCTCTGCCAGGGCTCATCATCATCCTTATCTAAAGTTCCCTTCCTCTCTTCAAAGCTCCTTTCCTCCACCGGAAGTTTCTAAAGGCCAGGCAGTGCTAATCCCCCACCTCTGCACAAGATGGAGCTTATACTGCAGGAATAAAGGCTCCACCTCTCACCTCCCCACAACCATTTACTGGGAAGATGTGTACGTTTGGCAGTGGAGGATAAAGGTTCTTGGAAGACCCTGCTAACCAATTCCCACCCAGACCTCTTCTCACCAGCACAGTCTTCAAAGCATGGTGGGAAAGATGTGTGGGAATGGAGAAAGACAAAGGGTCCTTCTTGAAAAGAGGAGTCAGAGAGAGGGGCAAAGGGGCTCCTAGCCCAGTGGTGGCCCAGCGGGTGGGGAAGGTGGAGGATTGGCAGCAGACCCCAGAGCTTGAGCTGCGGGTCGGCCTCGGGCACGGGGCCTGGGTGAAGGGCAGGCCTGGGATCCAGTCAGTCGTCTATACAGATCACCTCCCCGGCTCGGGGCTCCTTCCGATCCAGCCCGTCTGACACTAATGCCCCCACCATTTCCTTCTCCTTCTTCACCAGCACTGGAGGGCCGTTGGTGGCAGCTGTTAGGAAAAGGGATAAGGAAGTCAAATCCCTACTTCACTCCCAAACATCACTTCCTGACAATAGTATATTCTCGTTCTCTCTCTCTTTTTTGTAATTGATTTCAGAAAGAGGAAGGGAGAGGGAGAGAGGGTTAGAAAATCCATAAGAAACCTGACCAGCATGGCTCAGTGGTTGAGCATCAACCTCTGAACCAGGAAGTTGTGATTTGATTCTCGGTTAGGGCATATGCCCGGGTTAGGGTCCCATCCTCAGTGTGGGGTGTGCAGGAGGTAGACAATTGATGATTCTCTCATCACTGATACTTCTGTCTTTCTCTCCCTCTCTGAAATTAATAAAAATATATATTAAAAAACAAAAACAAAAAATACCATTGATGAGAGAGAATCATTGATCAGCCACCACCTGCTCATCCCAACTGGGGATCGAGCATGACCTCCTGGTTGACACTCAGCGACTGAGCCACAAGCCGGGCAGCATATTCTCATTTCTAAGCCACCTCATGCCACTTGCAACTGTCCAGGGTAGGGGTGGTAAGACCAGAGCAAACACCTCTCCCTGAGGTTCCCCCTTGTGCTGCATGATGGTACACATGCTCCAACTCTCACTATACCTCCTTCTCATTCACATTCTCTTTCCCTGAAGTAGCCCAGATGGAGGCGGCTCGGGTAAGGGATACCAAGCTGCCGAACCACGGAAGCCCTGGATGAGGTTTTTTGAGCAAGGAAATGGAAGAGAAGCTAAGAAAGGGGTGGGAAGAATAAACCCCAGAATAACTCCATTCCATAAAACACTGGGTACCTCCAAGGAAATGAGATGGGCTGGAGCAATAAAAGGTAGCTGAGCAGGGAAAAGCTTGGAAAAGGAGAAATGAGAGGGAGCCAGCTGACCTGTGATGAAGGACCCTGCAGGCATCTGGCTGTAATTGGCGCCTGCGGCGGCCAGAGCCCCTACGGGAGCGGTGCTGAAGGCTGCCCCGTACCCCGGAGGTGTAGCGTAGGGACCCGGGGGAAAGACCTGGAATAGAGAGGGAACCCAAGTTAGAGAGTCCACATTCTGAAAGGAAATAAGTAAGCTAAAGGGAAAACTTTAAGGACCAAATTCTAGAACTACTGAGGGGTATAACATTCAGGAGACTCGAGGGTGATGAGAATACTAGAGTAAGTCGTTTTTCCATATTGTATAGGATTCAATGTAAGTATGTACACATGCAGGAGTACCAACAGGGGGCATGGAATCAGAGGGAAAGGAGGTTACCGGTGTGGGGTGAGGCTCCGTGCCCTTGCTGGCCAGCCGGCTGAGGATGCTGCGCTCGGACATCTGAAGGCGGGCTGCGATGGGGGGTATTCGAGACAGCGTGGCTGGCAGACGGGTCACGTCTGCCTTCATGTCGCTCAGCAACTCCTCCAGCTGGTTCAGAACTGGGGCCCGGGCCACGGAGAAAGAAGGGCAAGAGAAAGACAGGGAAGGCGAGAGAGAGAGCCAGGAAAAGAGATGAAGAGTCAGATGGACAGAAAGTCAGAAAAAGAGAGTGAGAGACACAGATGTCCAAGAACCAGAGAAGAAAATGATAGAAGTACACAGAAAAAGAGCGACTCAGTGAGTGGGTAAGTGTCAGGTAGAGGCAGAGAGACCAGATCAGCACAGAGATAGATGGAGAGAGAAGAAGGAAAAGGGAATATGGAGAAAAGGAGGATAGGGGAGGACATTGGAAGACACAGGGGCGGGGAGTTGTCAGAACATCCCATACTGGAAGAAGGAAGTTTTGGGGGTGGGGATGATAGGGAGGAAATAGGAGGCGTGGGGAGGTGGTAAGTGGTGTCAAAGATTTAAGGATCAAGGTTTTAATATGTTAGGGGGGAGGGAGGTTAGAGGGTCAGCATTAGGAATTAAAACAGGAATCAAAGGGTCCAGGAGTCAATTACTACATCAGATAGAATTAGATGGTTAAAGGGCTTTGGAATTTGATATTTTATTTTCAAGGTAAGAAGGTTTGGGAGGAAGGGTTGAAGGTCAAAGGGAAGTTTCATGGGGTAAGGTCAGAGGGTGGGATGGTGGTAGTTTCCGCCTCGAGGGGTGAATGAGATCTGAGGAATGTGATCTGTGGGATTGGGGATAAGGATTTTTGTGGCTCTACACAGGCCAAGGCCCCAAGAGGGTGCTATTGGCAGTACGGCAAGCATGTGGGTCAGTGAAGATCTTCTACCCTTTGGAGGGGATGGGGCACAGCCTCATGGAGTTCTGGGGAGAAAGTCCCTCTCTTAAGCACTGATGTGAATGCTATTAGGCAAGGATGAGCACAAACTCTAGAGGCTAAAAGCCAGGTGGGTTAGGGGTGGGGTTAGAGGTCAGAGGGGGTTGGTTCAGAGGGTAAGGGGGTCAGAGGGGTGGGAAGATTTTGAGGGGTGCGGGGTGAAGACTTACGCAGCGTTGTGGGCCCTCCCCCGCGCGGGGCCGCCGCGGCCCTTACCCTTGTGCAGTACAGCGTTGGCCGGCTTGTTCCCCGCCAGCGACTCCTTGGAGAGGTGCTGGTGGCTCTCAGCCAGGCACTCAGCCTCGGCGAAGCGGGCGTGGAGGGCCATGGCGGGGTGCGCCGGCTCCTGTGATAGGTTCAGGTAGGCCGCCCGCCGAAGCTGCTCCTCAATCACCAGCGCCTGCTCCAGGAGCTGAGGGCGGGGGGAGAGGGAGTCAGTGCAGGGTCTGCCAGCAGTGGGTGAGTGGACAGTGAGCCAGACTGGAGACCACACTGCTCTCACTGCTGACCCAGGGCATCCCCACTCCACACCAATACCGACCCTAGCACCAACCCAGACCCAGATCAGTCACAAACACAAGCTTACACTCCAGTCTTGGCCTCAAGCATCACCAGCACCCTCACCAGCACCCTCAAGGTGTTAACCTTCCCTGCAGTCCAACCAGGTCTGGCCCACCTCTCGCCCAGCACGGTTCCTTTTGTCCCTCATGCCCACCTTGAATCTCCGGGCCAGAAACTTATTTTTCATCTCCAGAAAGTTCCCCTTGTTGGCTTCAGTTTTAAATGGCTCATTGATAATGGCAAACTGAGCATCATTCTGGATGTCCTGCCACCGTGCATAGCCATGGCTGCCAACGAAGGAAGAGCACCATCAAGGAATTTAACAGGGATGGACTGGGCTTGCTCTCCCCCAAGTGTGGCACTATGCCCCCCTCTCTGGGTGTGGACTCCTCTCCTCTCCCTTTAGGTTGTAAGAACCTTGTTTTCCTTGTATTTATATCAAAGGATACAGAACAATCCCAGCCAGAAGCCAATAGTCATGTCTTCGGTGCCAGATTTCATTGAGTTTCCCCGAGGAAATAGCTGCCCGTTCCTCATTCTGCCACAGGGTGTGAAGCTCTGAAAAGAGGATGGAAGATAGATGAGGCATCAGGAATCAAACCACATCCAACCCAACAAACAGGTAGAGATTAGGGAACTGAACAGTGGTGGAGGACAATGTGGGCTCTTTATGAGAGGTCAAGGACAGGTCAAGGTTAGAGTAGGGTTAAGAATAAAAGTAATTACAAACAAGGTTCAAGTTAGAATTAAGAATAAAGGTAGAGCCCAGCTGGCATGGCTCAGTAGTCGAGCGTCAACCTATGAACCAGGAGGTCGGGAACATGCCCAGTGTGGGGCATGCAGGAGGCAGCCAATCAACGATCCTCATCATTGATGTTTTTCTCTCTCTCTCTCTCTTCCTCTCCCTTCCTCGCTGAAATCAATAAAAAATATAATAAATAAATAAAGGTAAAATTAAAGGCAACTTCAGAGTTAGGAGTACAGACAGTCCTTGGGTTATTTTGGACTTGACTTACGCTGTTTCATGGTTCTGTTGCCACCTCCCATTTATTTATTAAAAAAAAAAGTTCTGTAATTTCGACCTATGAACATATGTGCTTTATGTTTTTTATTACTTATTTACCACAAGTAAAGGTCAGGAATTGTTATCTTTTAATTTTTTTTTTTACTGTTTCACTTCATTACTAGTGTATGTGCTCCATGTGAGTGACGTAGGTGCTTATGTAGGTGGGTTCCAACTTACGGCGAAAATCGTGTTACATCGCGCCGTAGGAACGCATCTCTGATGTAACCAGAAGACCTACTGTGTACTTAAGAAGGATTGAGGGGAAGGAGTAGAGACAGTATGTATCATTTCATTGGCAATTACTTGGAATTAAGGCCTCAGGCAAAAAGAGAAACCCCATGAGGATGAGCAAATCCCAGTGAAAAATAGGTGGCAGTGAGAGACACCCACCCACCTGTAAAGCCACCATCTGCAATGTTGAACATGAACCGTGGCTTCTCCGCCTTCTCCTCGCGCCGCCCATTGGATCGTAGCTCGTCTCGAGGCCCAGAGCGAAGCTCCCGGCTCCCTTTACCATCTTCTGCTAGGGCAGATGGGACAGAGCTCACACCTGAGGAGTCTCCTTCCAGATCCCAAGACTACTCCCTGTACTCTGCTGGAACTTGGAACAACAACCCCCCCAGGTGCCAGGCATTTGGTCCCCAGACTCCACCTCCCCTGATTCCCTCAGGTTCCCAAGTGTCCAGTCCTTCCACCCATTACCTCTCTTGCCCAAATCCCCTGTTTCCCCCTCTGGCCTCTCCCTGTGTTCCTGTCCATCCAACGGCTTCTCCTCCCCCCTCTCTCCTGGCGTCGACTCTGTGGCTGTGGAAGGGGGTAAGGGACAGGAAGGGAGAGTGTCACCCTCATTCCCTGAACCCAGAAGAGGGAACGCCCAAATTCTAAGCCCATCACCCCTAAGTCCATGCACCCACCTGACTTTTCTCTGTCCCCCCGGTACCCAGGTTCAGGCTCCATCTCTCCAGCTACCCCTGGCTCCTCGTCCTCTAGAGAAATCTTCCTTGATTCCAGCCGTTCCCCGAGCGACAGGACTGGGCTGGGGGCATCAGCCTGGGAGACAATGAGTATGGATGCACTGGAGGGTTCCCAGACACCTGACCTTCAAGACCCCCATTCCTTCTCCTTAGAGGAGCCAGGTAGCCACACACCTCTGTCTCCATCTTCTCCCCAATTTTGCTATTCTTCTCTGGCTTCTCCTCCTGGTTTTCAGCTTCATCCTTCTCAAGTGGTATCCTTATGCCATCTCCTTTCTCACTTGGAGCTGGAGTAGCTACAGGGGGAAGGCAGAGTGAAGAAGGCAGAAACTCCCCACCTTGACTCCAATTCCTCTGTGTCTGGCCTCATCTCCATCTCACCACCTAAGCTGCCCCATTACCAGGCTTAGAGGTGCAGGGACTGTTGGCAGCAGAAGCTTCGGGGGTGGTGGGAGACGTTTTGGTAGGAGAGGAGGCTCTGGAGGAGCGCTTGGAGTCAGCACTGGGGTCAGGCATCAGCTCAGGCATTGACCAGCGCCCATTGATGTGCTCAAACTCCTGTACCTGAGGGGAGAGGGAGCATCACAGACACAAGGATCTGCTTCAGGCAATGGCCACCAAGGAGCTCCAGTCCCCTCTGTCTCATCTTGAATCAGCCTGAGTCTGGAACTCAGGGACACAAGATAGAGGAAGGACAGGAGCCGGCAGCCAGCGTGGCCATTTTGGTGAGGAGAAGACTGTACCTTACTTTTAAAAATAATTATTTATTGTTGAAAGTATTACATATGTCCCTCTCTACCCCCCCCCCGACCCCCTCCAGCCTGCTCCAGACCCAGGCCCTAACCGCCCCATTGTCTGTGTGCATGGGCCATGTGATACCTTCTTCTTGACAAGAGACATGACTCCAATGCGGGTCAATACTTGCTGGCGACTCAGGCCCTCCCGAGGGACCCCATCAGCAAATGTTTCAGAGCCGTCTGCCCCGGGCTCACAGAGATGGCGCATGAACAAAGACACGTAGGCCCTAAGAACCATGGGGATTGAAGGTGGGTTAGAAGAGCCTTAAGAAGGACAGGGGTTACAGAACCCCTGAACCCTAAATTCCTGAGGCGCCTCCAGGGGTCCTCCTGAGCCTCTCCAAGTCCTAACCCCTCATCTGCCCCTCCCCTTGCTCTTCCACTATCTCCTTGGCTTTTGTACTTCATTCCTAGGCCCCATCAGTCAGCTCCTCATCCTTTCCACCAGCTCCCCTGCCCGGTCAATGGCCAAATAAATGTGAGGCAAGGACAGTCTAGGTGAGGCTCCTTTCTCAACCGCCTCTCCCATGGGGAAGGAAGCCCAGCCTCTCTACTCTCAGCTCGTCTGAGGGAAGGTGGGTCAGGCTAAGCCCACCTCCCAGGAAACCGAGCCAGAAACTGCTGTACGGCAGGGAGCATGATGGTCAGCTGAGTAAGGTCACATCATGTGGTGGCCAAAAGGAAGAAGGTAGCACCGAAGCTCTCACCCTTCCATCCTACTCTGTCCCGTGTCACCCACACTCACTTGAACTCCTTCTCAGTCTTGCCCCTTAGATCTCGCACCAGCCACTGAGTGGTGAAGGCATCCTGCGGTGGCATCCCCCAGCGCATCACGGCATTGAGGAAAGCCTTCCGCTGACGCGTGTTGAATCCCAACACCTAAGGAGAGGAGGAGTGGGTGCTGATGTCCAGGCATCTCATTTCTTGGTCCTTTCTCCCTTAGGGACTCAATTTCCGACCCAGCTTTCATTCTCTCCTTAGGGAACTCTTGGGTGCCTGGGCCCAGCTCTCACCTCAATGTTGCCCCCAACGCGAGCCAGCAGTGGAGGCAGCGGCTTATCCTTTTCATTCCGGAGCTGCCTCTTGGACTGTCGACGCCCTGGAGAGGGATGACCCCAGTAAGTAGCAAGTTCTTCCACCCCCCAGTCCTGCCAACACCCCATTCCCATAAGATAAAGAACTCGGGGAAAGCCCGTGACATGTCTGAGGCACTTCTAATTTTCTTCCGAGCACTTTCAGAACTACTCCGTAGGTCTAAAAGAATCAAGTCATATTGAAAAATTACTATTAAATATTTGATGCAAGCAAGATTACTGATGGGAATGTAAAATGATGTAACTCTTCTTTATCTTTCATTTAGGCATCTAAGCCTGTGTGGTTATATACTCCAAATTTTAACAGTGGTGAGGTTAGGGATATTTCTTCCTTTCTGCTTATCTGTAATATTTACTTTCTCCTTTTAAAAAAGGGCATTTGTTTATATAAAAACTGGGCTTAAAGGACAATAAGAGGTGAAGTGAGAAGGGATGTGGTAGAAAGTCAGGAAAGTAGATGCCACCTTCAGGACGCTCATCAAAGTCTTCATCTTCCTCCTCTGATCCCACTGAGTATTCTGACTGGTTATCTGCAAGAGGAAAGGACTCAGTGGTCAGTGATGACTCCCTGGACAAGCCCTTTCCTCCTGGATGCCTCCTGGGGATGATGGATGATGGTCCGCAGTCTGACTTCAAAGCCATATATCCTGAACCATGTCCACACACCTTGTCTCTGATACCTCCTGAATCCTGTATAACCCACTTTAAACAAGGACTCCTGGGTGTCCACAGAAACCCTCCACAACCACTAAATAGTTGAGATCGCTTGCAAATCCACCTGGCCTCTGGTAGCTCCTACTGATCCTTCCTAATCTCTTTCCCCTTTAAGAAGGAAGGCCCGACTTCTAGGCCTCTCTCTTTCCTACCAAATGTCCCGAGCCTCAGGCCCTTCCTCAGCACTATTTGCTTCTCAGTTCCTGCACTGGGGTTGGGGGATGGAGGGAGTGCAGTCCTCACCTTGGTCCTCTTGAGCAGCATCATTGTAGTTAACTTGCTTGCGAACCCGCTTGCCCTTGCCAAGATTCCGGGCTAGGTCTTCCTGTTGTTGCTCATAGTGATGCCTCAACAGCTTTTCCCAATAGTCAGGATCCACGTTCTCCTCCTGCTTGATGATCTCTCGCTCGATCTCCTCAATCTGAACAGCAGCAGAATGGATGCTGGTGGCTTACTGCTTCATCCAGTCCTTTTACCTCCTGCCTCCTAGATCTCAACTCTATAAATTTTCTGGACACTGTACATTTTCTTTTTCCTTATCTCTTACCTTCAATACGCTTCTCCTTGTTATTTCCCTTTAGAAACCTCTCCTCTAGTGCCCTGTGTCCCTCCTGCTCTGACTCAGAAAGTACCCTTCCATGTGTATCAGTGCATGCTTTCTGTGCCTAAGTCTTTCTCCAATTTGACCCATCAGACCAAGAAGTTGTTTGTCGTTCACTACTGCTCTTTGCTGGGCACTAAGATAAAAGAGCAGATAAAAAAACAAGAGGAAAGGGATCCTCCTATTTTGAGGTCCAGTAAAGGAAACTACCCTTCAGAGTTGGCCTGGAATAGACAGTACCTACCCAGCCCCAGCCTCTCACCTTGTCTTCCTCCCGCACCACATACTGGGCCACCTTGAAGGAACTGAGATATTCGTTCATATTTTGCACATCAGTGTCTTCAGTTGCATCCTGGTTTCGGTCCAACAGCCGAGCGATGGCCTCATTGTCATAGTGAATCACACTGCTATCCTCCTCCTTGTTCTCCCCTGGTGGAGATGGGGAACAAAGGGAATTTGTGAGTTCTAACCAATATCTCAGGCAGAACTTTAAAAAGATCAAAGGAAAGCATTCCACTTTGCTTCCCTTCCACAGGAGCTCTGGAGAAGGCCCTTTAGAAGTCCATGTAGGGATTTGTTGTTTTTCAACTCTATATGAAAGGAAAGCGGCCAACTTTCTCCACACACTGAACAGAATAGTTTTTCTACAAGGGTTTCCGAAGGGAAGTGTTCCCAGGAGAGCAGGGGCCAGTTTGAAGAAGTTGCAAAAGAAGTTCTCACCCTCGTTTTCATCCTTAAATAGTTCTTCGGTGCCGAATTTGAGGATGTCGTCCAGCTCCTGCTTGGACATGGAGCCTGCCTTGGAGCCCAGCCCAGGACGCACCACCAGATGTGTCAGCATCATCTTTCTCTTGGCCACCTGTGTGATCCGCTCTTCCACTGACGCGCGAGTCACAAACCGGTAAATCATCACCTTGTTGGCCTGGCCGATTCGATGAGCACGGCTGAAGGCCTGCAAGAGTGGGAGGAAGTGAGGACCGGCCAGGGGAGTGGCAGAGGAAATGCCATCAACATGCTCAGGAAAGGAGGCCGGCAAAGAAGAGTCTTCTATCTGTCCCTCCAGAGGTTTATTTGTTTTTGTGTTTTTGTTAATCAACTCCATTGATTTTTAGGGAGCGTAGGAGAGGGAAGGACACAGAGAAAAATCAATGTGAGAGAAACACATCAATCTGCCTCTTGCATGAGCCTGACTAGGGCCCGGGCCAGGGAAGAGCCTGCAACCAAGGTACGTGCCCTTGACTGGAATCAAACCCGGAACCCTTTGGTTTGCAGGACAACACTCTATCCACAGAGCCAAACTGGCTAGGGGCCCCCAGAGGTTTATTTCTGACCCCAGAACATGACACCCTCCTCCATGAACCAATGCCTCCTTGCCAAATGGTGCAGAAGCTCTAGGTGGCGAGTTCTCACCTGGATGTCATTATGAGGGTTCCAGTCAGAATCGAAGATGATGACAGTGTCTGCAGTGGCCAGATTGATGCCCAAGCCCCCAGCTCGGGTGGACAGGAGGAAGCAGAATTGTTGGGCCCCAGGAGCTAGGAGGTGTGAATCAGGAGATAAGGCTTTTCTTGTATCCAGCAATTCAACCAACCTGCTCCTAGATGTTCCCTGACTGCAAACAACCATGTCCCCAACTCAAAAGCCCAAGTGGCTTGTATACTCCCAGACGAGGCCCCTCCCAGCCCAGGGACCTCTGCGCAAGTTTCTCAGGCCTCCCACACAGTGGGACCAAGGTATTGCCCCCCTTACCATTGAATCTATCAATGGCCTCCTGCCTCAGGGCACCAGTGATGCCACCATCGATGCGCTCATACTTGTAGCCTTCGTAGTCTAAGAAATCCTCTAGCAAGTCTAACATTTTGGTCATCTAGAGCAAGGGAAAAGAAGAGTCCAGAATGAGGGTGTGTTCTGACTATCCCTTTACTTTCCCTCACCCCAATCTTTACCTTTGTCTCCCTGCACTTCTATGCTCCCCTGGTGTTGCTTCCCCCACGACCCCTCTCATTCACATTCTTATCATAATTTCTTTTTGATTTCAGATCATTTCTCCTAAAGCAGAGACTCTTTTCTGAGACCCACAAAAAGTTTTCAAAGAAATCTATAAATCCCCTAAAAACCTGCATCAACTGTTTAATTGTGCGCCTTTTCTGGAGAGTTGACCCATAGCTTTCGTAAGATTTCCAAAAGGTCTGCCTCTCCTCCCCTCTCCAATAAGGTTAAGAAATAGAAATAGTTACCAGTTCCCAGAGACCTCCTTGAAGAGGCAGATGGTTCACCCTCCCATTCTCTCCATGTGGCTTAAAAGAAATTGACTACAACTTCCAAAGAACAGGGACCAAGTCCAAGAGGAACTCAGCTATACCAGAAACTCTTAAGGGTGCAGCCTCCTAATCGCATCCCACGGCAGGCACAGGAGCGAGGTAAGGGGTTAGTCTGTGGTGAGCATGGACTGCAGGGCCGGGTCACCTGTGAGAAGATGAGTACTCTATGTCCTTGCTCCTTTAGCTTCCTCAGCATCTTCTGCAGCAGCATGAGCTTCCCAGATGCCTTAATAAGTGCCCCGCCCTCATAAGCCCCACTGGGGAGTTTTGGGGACTCCTGAAAAAGAGGGAGAAAGGAGGAGAGGATAAGGAAACATACCCCTATATTCTAACTGTGCCTAGAAAAGCTAGAAGCCCAAATCCAGCCTCCACACCTTTTATATCCCCACTCCTCTTAGAAATCCAGTCCCAGCTTCAGCCCTGTGCTCAACACCTCCCACTGTTAGAAAGCCAGGCATGTACTAATCAGTTCCCAGCTCTGTACCTACCATAGCAGCCACAGGAAAGAGGTATGGATGGTTGCAGCACTTCTTAAGATCCATCATGATGTTAAGCAGTGACACTTGGTTCCCACCGCCTCGTGAATTCAAGGCCTCAAAATTTCGAGTCAGGATGTATTTGTAGTATTTTCTAAAGACCGGGGTGGAGGGTAGAGAAGGACATAATAAAAGAAATGATTATGATGCTGCACTTGATCACCAGCTCTTGGGAAGCTGCCAACAAATGCCCGGCCCCGAGCCCAGGTAACCCGCCTTGTGTCTCACTTCTGCATGGGACTCAGCTCCACGCGAACGATGAGCTCTGTCTTGGCTGGCATGTTCTTAAAGACATCAGCCTTGAGCCTCCGAAGCATATGTGGCCCCAGCAAATCATGCAGTTTTTTAATCTGGTCTTCTTTGGATATGTCTGCAAACTCCTCCAGGAAGCCCTCTAGGTTGCTAGTAGCCAGGAGGAGATATGAACAGCTGTCAGGTTCTTTGCCTCTGACCTCAAGCTCTAGTCTTCACTTCAGATGAACCCTCTACCCGCTTGTTTCAGCCCCTTCCCCTCTCGTTTCTGTAGACTATCCTAAGGAGCTACTTACTTAAACCTTTCTGGGGTGAGGAAGTTCAGCAGATGGAAAAGCTCTTCCAGATTATTTTGCAATGGAGTGCCCGTTAGCAGTAACTTGTGATCTATCTTGTAGCCATTGAGGACCCTGAAAAACTAGAAAATGGGACAAGAAGACAGAAGAAAGGGCCCATCAGTGGCAAATGGTTGGCCCACAGTATCAACCTTTTCCTGCCTCCAGCTTCCATTTCCTCCCAGATCAGAGGCTCCAAGTCCCTAGTCCTCACCCTCTTCCAACCTGGACTTTTCCCAGAGGGTCTCAGGCATCTTGCCTCCTGGACTACAGAAAAGCCCCTGGTACTTAGTATTTTAGGGTTAAGGCGAGTAGGAGTCCACACCTCAAGTTTCTGAGGCCTGAGCATCTCACTCACCTTGGACTGGTTGTTTTTGAGTCGATGGGCCTCATCCACCACGAGGCAGGCCCAGCGGATGGAGCCAAGTGCTGCCTGATCAATGGTGATCAACTCATATGATGTCAGGAGAACATGGAACTTCACCTGTGCCTCCCTCTGCCAACACAACATTATCCATTCGGCTGCCACCCAACACCCAAGCCCCTAGATCAGTGGTTCTCAACCTTTAAATACAGTTCCTCATGTTGTGACCCAACCATAAAATTATTTTTATTGCTACTTCATAACTGTAATGTTGCTACTGTTATGAATCGCAATGTAAATATGATATGCAGGATGGTCTCAGGCGACCCCTGTGAAAGGGTCATTCGACCGCCAAAGGGGTCGCGACCCCCAGGTTGAGAACCGCTGCCCTAGACCATTTTCTCCCAAGGCACCCTGTCCTGACCATGACTGCCAAAGGGGCTCAGTTATGCTGTCCTCCACCTTTGGCTCCATGCAGGGATTACTGAACATGGCCCCCAAACTTTCACCACATGAGCTGTATGGACAGACCAACATACACCCCTGGAAGTACCTACTACAGCTCCAGGGCAGGAATCAGAGAGGTGGGAGTGGGTAAAGAAGGAAGAAGCTGAGTGAGGAATAAAGAAACTGAAATCCTGGTTGGGACAAAATAATGACGGATTTGAGGGTCTAAGAGGATACGAAGCAAAGGGGCTTACCTTCATCTTAAAGGCTTTCTTGCCACCTTTGATGGCATTATCTTCAAAGGAAAACTCATTCTCACGAATGATGGCCCGGCTGTCCTTGTCACCCGTGTATGTCACCACATAGAACTTGGGTGCCCACATCTGGAACTCCCGCTCCCAATTAATGATGGTAGAGAGCGGGGCACTCACTAGGAAGGGACCCTTTGTGTGGCCCTGGGAGTAGAGGGTAGGGGGACCATTAGTCTAGGTTGTATACTCTCTGCCGGTCACACCCTCCCCACTCTGCCCTCATCCTCCATTCCCTCATTCCCCAGTCCAGGCTAGGCCTCAGCCTGGCTTCCCCCTCAGGAGCCCCAGAATTCAGCACCTCCTTATAGAGTGAGTAGAGGAAGACGATGGTTTGTATGGTCTTGCCCAGCCCCATCTCATCAGCCAGAATGGTGTCAGTGCCCTGGGCCCATGAGAAACGTAGCCAATTCAACCCCTCCAGCTGATACATGTGCAGTGTGCCTCCAGTGGCTGTGATAAACCGTGGCTGAGTCTCATATTTCACTGTAGGCTGTAGAGTGAAGAAGTCAAAAAGCTCAAGGGAACTGTCAGCTGTCTTGGTCTTCTCCTCTGCCCTCCTCCCTGGCACTGATACCAAGTTGGGGTACAATTCCCTCCACTATAGCCAGAGCTCATGAAAGCTCTCGTCTTCAGTCCCTCCCCCTTATCCCTTAAAACAACACCCAGCAGCACTGTGGGGAAGGAAACTGGTGGAAGAGTCCTATGTGCTTCTGCCTCTAGTAGCTCTCTCACTCTGATGCCAAAATTCCTAGCCACTCCTGGGGCAAGACTGAATATTGAAAGAAGAGCTGCTATTCAAAGAAGTTGTTGAAAGTCTGGGAAGTTGTGAGTAGCCCCTGGGAAATGTTCCATCATCATGGCTCCAGGAATGAGAGAAAGGCCAAGTGAGAGGACTTACATCGTTAGTAGGAGAACTGGGAGGCCCATCACCCTGCAGCTCCTTCTTCTTCTTCTTATACTTCCGGGGCTGGGCGGGGTCCTCTCCCATGATTAGTTCTCTGGGAAAAGAGTGGGTCCTGGGTGAGGCCTAGTTCTTGGCACCCCCACTCTTCTGAACTCATTCCAGACCTATCTCCCACTTCCCAGAACCTACATTTTCTCCCATTTCCTTTCTCCCGGGCTTCTTACCCTCAACCCTTAGATTTCACCTCTGCAGCTAACTCTCCTTACTCCTGAGCATCCTCTTTCTCATTACTCAGGCTAAATCATATTTCTGTCCCACACACTGCCTCTTCACCAACCCCACCCAAACAACCTAGCCCAGGTTCCCAATGTCCTAAATTCTAGATTAGGTCTGTCCCTATTGTACCTCATTTTATGGCAAAGGTTTAGCTTTTATGCCTCTATTCTCAGACTCCCTCTAACTCATGACATAGCTCCCTTACCGGTGTCTCCAGTAGCTTTGCTTATGGTCTTCATATTCAGGGATATTCATTTCATCTTCCTCCCACGTGGACTGGTCATATGGCAAGTCCCTCCATTTTACTAAATAGTGGTAATTTCCCTTTTTATCCACACTGCGGGACAGGAGGAGAAAAATAATATGAATCACAAGTAGGAAAAAATAATAATAAACACAATTATCAGCAAACATGCATAATTTGTCACTTAATCCTCAATGCTGGCCACTAAAAGGGAATTCAGAATGGCTGAAATACTACCTTAACTTTTTCAGAATGGCTTCCTAAAAATCAACTATCAAAAAACACCCCTGCGGCCCTCGCTAGTTTGGCTCAGTGGATAGAGCGTCGGCCTTGGGACTGAAGGGTCTCAGGTTCAATTCCAGTCAAAGACACGTACCTCAGTTGCAGGTCAGATCCTGGCCCTGGTTGGGGAACGTGTGGGAAGCAACCAGTTCATGTGTCTCTCTCACATCGATGTTTCTCTTTGTCTCTCCCCTTCCCTTCTACTCTATATATCCATAGAAAAATATCCTCGAGTGAGGATTAACAAAAAAAATCCACCCTTGGGCTTCAATATCACTGGTTCATCCAATCAGGATTTACTAAGCATCTACTATACGACAGGCACTGGTGAGTCAGGAGTGAACAGAAGAGACAAATGATTCTATTCTCATGGAGCTCATATTCTACTGGGGAAGGCAACAATGAAACAGAAAAATAAATTATAGCACTAGGCAGCAATAATACCATGAAGAAAGAAATACTAAAAACATGTTTTTCATGTTTTGCTTTCATACCCTGATCCCCAGACTCAAGTGTCATTTCCTGCGCTTTTAGAGATTAAAGGAAGCAATGGCAGAAAGTCAGTGCCGGGCTGGGCTTGCCCCTGGATTCTTTCATCCCCACAGAGGAAACGAGGCCAGAAGGGCTGCAGATGCAGCAGGAGTTACTCAGCTAGACTGACTATCTGGTTAATTAACAAATGCTAACATGTGGCCATACTTCCAACCAGAGGGATGGGGTATCCCAGGACCAAGGCCTTCCCATGGACCAAGAAGTCACCTGTGGTTGATGATACGGTGGACTGTCATCCACTCTGGCTTGATGCCAAAACGATAGTATTTCTCCTCCATCTCAGCATAGTGCGGATCTTTCACCTTGCGCTTGTCACTCTTCCCATCATCCTCACCCGAGCCATAGTCCAGAGGGGGGGGCTCATCCATGTCATTCTTCCGTTGGTAGTTTCGGTACATTACCAAGTGGAAGATTTCCAGCTGATGGGGCACAGAGGATGGTGGGGAAGAGATAATCCTACTGTCCCAGAGAACAAAGGGAAGAAGGAGGAAGCCACCAGGGGAAGAGCATGGAAAGGGAGCGATGAAGGAGGTGGGATGAGACACGCAAATTAAAGCTAAAGCAGGAGAATACAATGAAACAGAACGGAGTCAGGATGTGTGTGGATGTAGGGAATAGGTTTATTAAGACTGAGACTGTAGCCCGGCCAGCGTGGCTCAGTGGTTTAGTATCGACTATGAACCAGGAGCTCACGGTTTGATCCCCGTGACACATGGGACACATGCCTGGGCTGCAGGCTCAATCCCCAGTCTAGGGCATGCAGGAGGCAGCTGATCAATGATTCTCTCTCTCCACTGATGTTCTCTCTCTCTCTCTCTCTCTCCCCCTCTCCCTTCCTCTCTGAAAGCAATAAAAAAAAATGTTTTTTAAAAAATTGAGAATATAAGTAAAACACGGTTAAAGTTAGATAAGAGATGGGATTAAGGAAGACGATGTTATATCTGAGGGAAGAAACCTAATGAAAACTGAGAGAAAGGACTAGGGACCATGACACCACATCTGCAAACTAAGAAGATAGGTATGGTGGGAGGGCCTACGGCTTGATGTGAGGGAAAGCACAGTCTGTGTGTTTGGAAGAACAGAAAATAGAGGGTGAGGGAGAGAACTGCAGCCAAAGAGGCCACAGGACAGGGGGCAGGGAAAGGCCATTGTACCTGAAGCTCCTTGGCCCAGGAGCAGTGCCAGTAGGACAGTCCTACCCACTTGACAAAGAACTCTCGCTCCGATCTGCCTTGAAGAGGACGAGGAGGTGGGGCATCTGGATTCCCATCTACCTGTTGGGGGGCCGGCACTGCCACGGGTGGCTCCCCCCACCGCCAATGCAGGATCTTCTGCACACGGCCTTTCAGCATGGGGCACTTCAGGATGAACACACATGAGGAGGAAAAAAACGGGCAGAAAGAGCCCGTCAGTGGAGTAGGAGAGGGATCCCACAGGGAACCCAGGGCTAAGTGTGGGGGAGAGCAGAGTAAGAGCTGAACGTTTGGTTCCCAGAGATGGGAAAGGAGTCGGGCTGACAGTTAACGCTGAGAGAGGGTACACTCACTGTGCATCGGGGACACAGCCATTCACCGTTGGGGATGTCAGGCAGGGGTGGGTTTAGACAGTGAATGTGGTAGGAGGAGATGCAAGCGTCACAGCACAGGAGCTCCCCACCATCCTTGCACACACGGCAGTATTCCATGTGATCGTCTTCTTCTTCCTTCTCCCCTTCGTCCTCTCCCTCCTCTTCATATTCCTCCTCCTCTTCCTTGGCCTCCCACTGTACCCCCTCCTTCTCCTGGGAGGCCAAGGACAGACACAGAGACAGATTAAAAAAAAAAAGAAAAGAAATAGGAGTGAGATTGGAAGATAGAGGCAAAGACAGGGCATCTAAACCTGTAAGGGCCTGGAAGACCAGTGGGAAAAAGCAACAGGATGTCTCAGTTTCTAAAAATGTTGATTTGGGGAGCAAAGGGATGGGGAGAGAAACAAACTAGACTCCTGGTCTCTTAAACACGTTACTGAGAAGCCCAGGCATCTGGGCATAGGAAGAGGACAACTGAAACCAAGGAGATGCTGGCACCAGGTACTCACACAGTGGGGGCAGCTCCATTTGCCCTCAGGAGCCCGGTCAAGCTCAGGATCAAGGCAGACGAGGTGGTAGGCACGGGGGCAGGTGTCGCACAGAATAATTTCCCCACCCTGCTGGCACACCTCACAGTAATCCTGGTGATCCGTCTCGTAGCCATCAACCTCCTCCTCCCCGGCCACTGCAGGACAGCCCAGGACTGTCATATACCCCCGTGGAGGCAAAGGAACAAAGAGAAAGAAAGAGGGATTGGGGAGGGGGGGAGGGAAGAAGGGTTGAATACAGAATTCAAAATTGAAAGTAAGACAATGAAGGAATGAAAGGAAAGCAAATAGACAAGGTCACACACAACTGACAGCCCTTACCCTTCTTCTTCTTTCTTCCTGGCCGGCCTCTCTTTAGTTTCTTGGTGCGAACAGGGCCATCAGGACGGCCCGAGGCACTGTGGACACTGCCACTATCCAGGTCTGACTCCTCAGCCTCTGGTTCGGGGCCCTCTTCACTCTGAAAAACATACTGCCCATAGCCCCATGGCTGTCAGAGAGGTTGACTTGATTTTACTCCCCTCCCCGGGCCTCTGGCTCCCACTCCAGCTTCCCTCATAGACCCCTGTGTCTGGACACCTGCCCTTCCCCCCCTGCCCCGCCCCAAACCTTGACACCTATTATAGTGAACAGGGAAGGGCTACTCACTGAGCCTTTCTTCCTCTTGCCACCCAGAAGCCCCAGTTTGATTTTGAGTGGAGTCATCTTCTTTCCCCGAAGCTTCTTGCGTCCGTCAGGCACTCGGGGGCTCTTACTCCGCCTCTTATGGCCTGGACCTGAACAAGGAGTGGCAATGAGGAGAAAAAGCAGCGGCCATGACATCCTAGGATAACAGAGGTCACAGGGATCCTTTCTGTGGGTTCTGATTTCACGGAGAACCCTTCCTGGAAAACTTCTCCCCTGCAGCAATCAGGACTGCGAGGACAAGAGTTCTAGACTATAATTTGAGAACATGTGGTTTGGAGGGTGGGGTGACCATTGTTCAGAGGGTTTCTCACCTTTGCCCTCTTTGGTTTTGGCTCTTCGGATGGGTGGGGGTTGGATATCAGCAGCAGGTGGGAGTGGAAGGGAAGGGGATCCGGAAGGTGCTATGGGGGTGGCCGATGAGACAGCAGCTGACACCTGCTCAGCTACAGCTGCGGCTGCTGCAGCCGCTGCTGCTGCCACAGCTGCTGCCGACCCCTTGAAGGGGTTATTGGCACTGAACTCTCTCCACTTGGCCCCAAGGATGGTCATCATCTTAGACATGGGGATCTTCGGGTTCTTCTTAGCAATCAGGGGCCTGCAAACAGACAAGCAGAAGATCAGACCTTTTACAGACGTTCTGGGAACACGGCCATCTCCCCTTATCAACTAAGTCTGTACAAGCGAGGATTCCTGAGTGGCGACAATATGTCCTATTAAGAATAACATCAACTTGAAAACAAATAAAAAGTTTAAAGAAAATGGTTAAATAAGACACAAAAAGTATTTTAAAAAATAGAAAAAGCAAAATAAAATTTAAATGCACAGAAAGATAAAACAAAAATGACATAAAAATGCTTTACTTCTGAATATTACTTTACAGTTCATAAGATACTTTCATATACATTACACCTTTTTTGTTGTTGTTGTTAATCCTCACCTAGGACATTTTCCCATTGATTATTTTAAAGAGAGAGCGGAAGGGAGGGAGGAGTCAGAAAGAGAGAAACATCAATGTGTGACACACACACACCCCGATTGGTTGCCTCCCGCATGAACCCCAATCAGGGCCTGCAACTGAGGTATGTGCCCTTGACCAGAATCAAACCTGGGACCTTCAGTCTGTAGGCCAACGCTCTATCCACCGAGCCAAACTGGCTATGACCATTATACCTTATTTTATCCTCACAATAATACTATGAGTTGCTATGATTCTCTGAATTTTCTAACAAGTTCCATGAGCCCTGATGAAGGATCCCATCAGGTGGAGTCAGATGGGCCACTCTCTTGCAGGGTGACTGTCAGGAGCAGTGAGGTAGGTGAGACAATAGTACTTAGTAACAGCGGCCAGGTATTGGATACTCCCTAGGAGCCAGGCACTGACTGTACTGAGCTTCCCATTCATTATCCCATCAAATCCCGACAAGGCCCCTGGGAGGCACAAACTGTGGCATCCCTGCTTTACAGATGTGAAGCAACTTGCCAGGATACCAGGACCTGAACCTCAGTAGGCTGCCTCCAGAGCATTGAACTGCTATGTTAAAGTGCCTGCTCCCTAAAAGGCATCTCTGCTATACTCTACTTTACTTGGGAGACTTAGAAGCTCAGGTCCTGCTGCCAGCAATGCACCTTCCATTATTACCGAGGCCTAAGGTCGGCGCAGAGGACTGGATAACTGAGCAAAGAAAATGGTGATGCTCTCTCTCAGCTGCTGTGTAGAGAGAAGTCATACAGGAGAAACTGGAACTCTTGGAGCAAGAAGGGGTTGTCAGTCCTCATTATGCTTTGTCACTAGAGCATTTTCTAACCTGGTGCTGGAATTGTGACCCCCCCCCCCCACTGTGAAGGGCCACTGACTGTGGTCATTGGATCCTTAGAAGTCTAGGCATTCCCTAAAATCACGTTGGAATTTCGTGTGTGTGTGTGTGTGTGTGTGTGTGTGTGTGTGTGTGTGTATGCTGTGAATTTCTCTGGAGATCAGTGTCTTAGCTTTTATCAGACTTCAGAGGGGCCAGGGCCTCCCCAAAATAAGAAGTGTCTGTTCTAGAGGACTGCTCAGTCCCACCGCACCTCATGAACTGGCTAAAGGCTTTGTAGTTGGTAAGTGTGTGGTAATCCTCCTCTGAGAACACATGCTCCACGTCCTCCAGGCCCCAGGTGAGCAGCAGAGTTGCTGACGACTTCTGCTCTACCTGCTGGGAGAGACCAGGCTTTAGTGAGGCTAAGGTGGTGCTTCTGCAGGCCCCATCCTAGGCCCAGGGGAGCTGTGGGCCCTACCTACCCATCAGCTTCCCTGGGTTTTCTGCTTCCTGTTCCCATCCTCCAGCCCAGTCCCTACCTCTCCCCCATTATAGCCTCTCCATTCAGCAAAAAGCCCCACTGGGGGTTCTCCCTCCTCCGTAGTGAGTCTTTGCTACTCATTTCTCCCCCTTACTCCCTAATTCTACTCACCTTTTGCCCACCATCCCCCTCCCCCTTTTTCCGCCGCTTTGTCTTCTTCTCCTTTTTTTCTCGGTGCTTCCGTCTCCGCTTCCGACCTGGTCCAGTTCCATATTCACTTCCTCCACTCTCCGACTTCTCCCGGTACTCATCTCGCTCAGAGCCAAACTCCTCTTCACTATCCTAAGGGAGAGAAATAAAAATAACATTTCTTCAGCCCTACCATGTGCCAGGAACTGTTCTTATCACATAATACATACTGTCTCTTTCAATCTTCACAACAATCCTATGAGACAGTAACTAATCTATTTTTATTCGCGTTTGTGTTGTGTGTGTTTCTGCAGATGAGGAAACTGAGGCACAGGGAGCTAAATAAATTGCCCAAGAAGATAGAGGACTGCTGGGCTCCAA
>PVJC01009717.1:0-45293 GCA_004026665.1 Murina feae
TTGATTACTGAGAGTGTGTGTGAAGAGATAAAAGTTTTGATCTAGATTTTTCCTTTGTATCTGCAGTGTAGGGGTTGGAAGTGTGCTGTTTTAATGTTTATTGTCTCAGTTTTGTCTTGTCAAGTAATGCAATAGAAGCAAGTTATCTCTTATATCTGGAAGGGGGGGGTTGAGTAGCTGCCCAACTGGGGGCATTGCATGTGGCTCTCATGGTGGCTGCCATCTTGAAATGGTGGGGGCCGCCCCTCCCTCTGAATTTGCTAATCACAAAAGGAAATGTTTGCTTACTGAAGCAAAATGGGATCTCAGGGATGGAGTTTTAAGATAGAGTTTTGCTATGGAAACAGGATGGGACAGATAAATCAAGTGGCGAATTTATTTACTGCCTCGTTTTCCTGTGAAGATACTTAATTTTAATCACGGTCTCATAATTCAAGTTATGTGGTAGACCAATGTTTTAAACAGTCGACTTAATAAGAGCCAACCGTGGAAGCTCATTTTCTTAAAAGAGGTTCCTTAATAATTTTAAATTAGATATATATGTTTGAATAGCAATGTTTTTTCTTGATATTATAAGTTTAAAGTCATCTAGAGAACCCTGCCTTCCTTAAACTAAGAACAATTAAGCCTTAAGGTGGCTGGTTCCATGGATCTGTCTAAACCTGGGTTCCCCAAGATATGAGAATAATGCTGGGGACTCCGCCAGGCAGGAGGATCCCGAGACAGTTGCTGGGCATGGAGGCCACAGGGGCATAGGAGACAGAACTGAGCCTCACATCACCCTGCTTGGCCCCGGAGGATGGCTGGTTAGCCAATGACGGGTAAGATTCCTCGGGGGAAAGGAACAACCTAAGACAGGCACAGTCCTACAGGGGCCATCAGGAGAGAACTTGGGGGTCAACAGAGGTGGGGCACAGATCCTCACCCCCCAACAATGCATGGTCTTGAACACTCGCCCCTTCTGAGAGAGGTCTCCTTCCCTATGGCTGCTTCCCACTTCCCATGCCCAGCTCAGAGTGGGACCCGGGCAACATACAGAAACTTGGCCCAGCTCAGATCGGGACAGAGCTGTTGCAGGGTATAGAAACTTCACAGAGGCAAGAGACCACTGGGCCTCATATGCAGCCTAGAAGGCTGCTCTGGAAACCAGTGGGGCCTCTACAGATTCTTGTGGGTAGAGGCTGAAATACATAATTAATTTTACTCAAGTTCTTGCAGGCTTTGCAGCCTACCCGGAGGGCAGTCCAGGAGCATGAAGCATGTCCAAGAAGTTCTGCCTTCCAACCTGATGACTCTGTTTGGGTAAAGACCACCTGAGGACTGATTCTTACCATGAGGGGACCACATACCATCATCCTGACCACTACCACAGCTCTTAAAGTTGCAGGACTGAACACCTGGATCCACCACTCCTGAGTGAAGAGGTACCCAAGGCCAACATCCCAACAGGTTGCCTCCCAGATGAACTATGAACCTCTACCCCTGCTTGTCTGGAACCAGAAGAACACCCTACAAGCCCCCCACAGAGGAAGGAACAGGATGCTAACCCCCTTTTGACATCGCCCTTTTTTCAGCCAGCAGTAGCTAAGAGCGAGTGGTCGACGTCCCTGTTCCCTTCAGCATCCTGTGGTTGTTGCTCCACAAGGCTAAAAGAAGCTTGTGGGACAAGGGGGGGGGAATGAGAAGGAAAAAAGGACTAATTCAAAGGTAGCCCTGATGATCTGGGGGAAACAACCTTCAGCTGAGGTACTGCCTCCTTCACCAAAACTGGATTAGCAAGACAAAGCAGAAACGCTACCCTGAGGGAAGGGTGGATTGTTAAGCTGGGTGGAATCTTTGGAACACCTGGGGAAAGGGAGGTTGGGAGTTTCAGTTCCTCTAAGGCCTGGAGGGAGGGAACACATTTGTAATAAGATTAACTCGGGAAGCATATATGAGGAAGGGCTCCCGAGTGTTACTTTGCTCTGATTTGGAACATTTCCCGGAGACCTCGCGTGATTAAAACCATGTTTTCTCCACTCCTTCAAAGAGCTTCGCTTAGTTTTTTGGTCTTTCCGCAACAGCTGTACATAGTTTCTAAAGAACAATCCATCCTACATAATAAAAGCCTAGTATGCTAAGTGTTCAGTCCACCAGTCGGCCATTCAACCAATCAAAGTTTAATATGCTAATTATATGCTAAGGCTGTTCACCTGCTTGCTATGATGAGCTCTGACCACCAGGAGGAAGACACTCCAACTAGTAGGTTAGCTTGCTGCTGGGGTCCTGCCAAATGGGATGGGGAAAGATGGGCCAGACATGCCCTGGAACCCTCCTGTAGTTCCTCCTCAGCTGTCTTTCCATCATGGATACATAAAGAAAATTACTCAAAAAATACTTAAAAATATCCCCAGTGAATTATCTGACTTTTCCCTGGATAGCTCCAAATCATTAGACTCACTTAAAAACAAAGGATTAAGTCATCTACCCTTCATTTTTACCCTGTTATATTATGTATGTAGAGACATGTCTAGGGCTCAGTGAAGACTGCACAGTGGGAATCCTATATTATAAAGAGTTAGTATGCAAATGATCATCATGTCATCACATCATCATACCATAGCGGCTCAGACACTCAACACTAGGGAGAGAGGAATGGGGACCAGCCAGGCACAAATGAGCTTGTGAGAGAGGAATGAGGACCAGCTAGGCTTTGGCCCAAGAGAGGGACAAGCTGCCCGCCCTATGGTCCCAGGCACCAGCAGCTGCACCTGTGCCTGCGGCCTGGGAGAGGGACAAGCCTCCTGCCCCATGGTCCCAGGCATCTGTGGCTGCAGCCCAGGCAAAGCCGCCCACCCACAGTCCCCTGTGGCTGCAGCCAGCCTGAGTCTTAGATACCTGTGACCGGCCAGAGGAGGGAATTCTGGATCCCATGTACGGGGCGAGACAGAGGCAGTTAGGGCGATCAGGCCAGCAGGGGAGCAATTAGGGGCAATCAAGCAGGCAGAGGTTGTTAGGGGTGATCAGGCAGGCAGGCAGGTGAGCACTTAGGAGCCAGTATTCCCAGATTGCAAGAGGCAGTTGGACATACCCTGAGGGGTCCCAAATTAGAGAGGGTGCAGACCAGGTTGAGGGAGCTTCCTCCCCCCTCCCCCCCGCCATGCATGAATTTCATGCACTGGGTCTCTAGTAATAAATATTAATCTTTTTACTAATGGCATAATTGCAGTGTAGTCCTTGTCCACATATGATGATTTTCCAAAAATTTAACCTACTCTTTTAGAATTAAATAAAAACACATTATCATCCTTCACTTAAGTTATTTTTTTTTAACTCTCATATCCAAGGAATCTGTTCATAGTACAAAGTATAACATAAGTTGAATGAATGTGTTAGAAAAAAATCTACACCTCCACTGCTGCCTGTTTTAGAAACCCACAGGTAAGCTATCTGGACTGACACCACAATGCCTCAAAAATGCAACCTTTGTATACAAAGTGGTATGCTTTCTAAGTCATTAACCATCTGTAGCAATGTTAAAACAGTAGCTCTGGTCTTTTGTTCCTAGCAATTTTCCTATAGTCCATGTCCCTGCAATTATACTCAAAACTCAAATTGTTTCACATCCAGAAAAATACAAAACATGATTACATTTGCCAACAAAAGAGCATCCAGCCTAAGAAAAAGCCTTACAAGAGTTTATCTGAGCCAAACTGATGACATTGCTGGGAAGCAAAATCTCAACAGATTGAGAAAATGTTCTGGAGAATGGCAATTGTGCAGCTTATTTTATACATTAGAATTAAAGGAGGAGACATAAGGGTGCTGATTTACAAGAAATACATACATTGGTATAGATTAGGGAGAAGGGAGAGAGCTAAAACAGGGAAATCTCTGGGATTGGGTAAAAAGCAAAGGAAAGAGACACATGCACTTTTTACAGTGATATATACTTATAGTTAACTAGGAGACTGGTGCACAAAAATTTGTACAATCGGGAGGGTCCCTCAGGCCGGCCTGTGCCCTCTCGCAGTCTGGGATCCCTTGGGGGATGTCCATCTGCTGGCATGCCTGGCCAGCCTGGGTGAGGGCCTGAGGGCTGTTTGCAAGCTGGCTACAGCTCCCATTGACCCAAGGTCCCAGTGAGGTTGGCTGGAAGCAGGTTTCTGGGGTTTATTTATCTTCTATAATTGAAACTGTTGCCTTGAGCAGAGGCCTAGGCAGGCAGCCTCCCATTTACTTCAGCTCCATGGCTTCTATAATTGAAACTTTGTTGCCTTGAGCTGCCTTGAGCGGAGGCCACAGCTGGCCTACACAGGCAGTTTCCTCCATCGCTGGCCTACACAGGCAGTTTCCTCCATCGCTGGTCTCCTGTTTGCTCTAGCTCCTTTGCTGCCAGTCTTGGCTGGGTTAATTTGCATATTGTCGCTCTGACTGGCTGGTGGGTGTGGCTTGGCTGGTGAGTGTGGCTTAGGTGTAACGGAATGAGGGTTAATTTGCATATTACTCTTTTATTAGATTAGATAATTCACATTTACAGATGGCATACAGGCAACAAGATAACAATGAGGGCTTCTGTTGTCACCTGCTCTGGTGCCTTTGTGCCTGTGGAAGAAGGAAATATGTTAGATGCACAAACACAACAAATTTTTTTCTAAGTTAAACAACCTTTGTCAAGGAAGCTACAGGCCAAAGATGTGACTATTCACCATGACCCACTTTTAATTAGGAATTTTTACCTTCAGACCATCCTGTGTGGTTACTTTAGTCTCTAGGTTTGTAAGTAAAATTGACCATGTTGGGCTTCCCCTGAGCTTCTCAGGTTTAACATGTTGCACCTTTTTGTCAACACATATGCATACTATGTGAATAACCAATGACATTATGTGAATAAAGATATTTTTATTGATACTCATTAAATCTGTGTTTGAAATGTCTCCGACGATTGTGTTGGAACAATGTCATGCCAAATGTAGCCATACAAACAGAAAGGCAATTCAGCTTAAAAAACAAAGGGCCAATAGTGACCATGGTCTGAGGTGAGCCACAGGGTACTCTGGTATGCCATGTGCTATCTTTTCCATCCAGATTAATGTCAAATTTTTCCTCCTGAGGGTCCTCCTCTCCCATTTACTGTCCTACCTCTTGGACTTAGAACACCTGAATGCTCTTTATGCTTTACCCCATGTTAAAGTAAAAAAAGAATTCAGACCTGTAAAGAATTTTTGTGAATTTATTTGAGCCAAACTGTCGACATATGCCGGGAAACAGAACTTCAATGAATTGAGATAATGCTCCAGACAATGAAGGGTTACAACTGTGTTTATACATTGCAAAGGAAAGAAATGTAGGTGGGTTACATGAAATTCATTGGTGATAGATTAAGGAGGTGGGATAAAGCAAAGTGGAGAAATCTCTGGGATAGGGTAAAAAAGTGAAATGATGGACATGTGCTTCTTTTACACAGATGAGTACAGGATAGTTTAACATAATTAGCAGTTGACAATTAACTTGATAACAACAACAATGAGGAAATGTCCTGGTGCTATTTGTTGTGCCCTAAGAGGTGGGTGGAGAGGGGGAAAGGAAGTTACAAGTTACTCAGATGCCTCACAGATATGTTATCTTAGATGCAAAAAGGCAAATGGGCTCAGTAATGATGAAAGTTGATCTTTGTCAGGGAAAATATCGGCCTAGGACGTAACTACCCACTATAACCTGTTTGTAGTTAAATATTTAATTTTCAGACCATGTTTTGTGGTTATTTTAGGTCTCTGAGTTTGCAAGACTGCCATGCAGGCCTCCCCTGAGCTTGTCAGGTTAGGATGTGGCTCCTTACATCCACACCAAGGATAGAGGGCAATACAAAATAATTATGATTAAACAGAGAGAGGAAGTTTATTTTTAATCCCTGAGCTACCCAGACTACATTTTACCTGTTCAAATAAAGACCTACCCAACTACCACTCATAATCAGTATAATGTTAATTTTCAGGAGAACTATTTGCTCTCTGGGTGGCTACCTGGAGCCCTGGGGTTGGGGTTGCATTTGAAATATAAATGTGGGGCTGCGTGAGGCTCAGAAACCAGAAGCAGAGATACCTCTCACCAGAAACACAGTTTGGTAAAACACAAGACTGACCCATGGGGAAATAAAGTGGAATGATGAAAATGCATTCTACAGAGGAAAAAAACTGAGTTGTGAAATTTATTTAACTTGTCCAATATCCCATCACTCCTAAGAGGTGAAAGGAAGAGTAAGCCTGAGGTTTAACAGATGCCTAAGGTCAAACTGTTCCTTCTCTCCCGTTTAGAAAGTGAAGACTGCTTAATACAAGATTCCACCTTAGCATAAGGAAAGGGGATTTCAACTACACACAAATGAGACATTTGTGCCATTGAATGTCAAATTTGTAATATTTAGTATTGCTTAAACGCAAAATTTGACTTAAAAAATGCTTGCCTTTTACTTGACTTGAACAAAGCACCAACATTTGTTTCAGCAGTTAGTGCCTCTTGAGTGCCACTATGTGGACCATCCTAAGGTTAACCACTCATCTACCACCTTCTTTTTATCATCTGCCTCCATGTCAGGCATTTTCCTTAGTAATAGATGAAAGTGATCTATAGCGTGGCAATATTTGTTGCAAATGTGCCCCATGAAGAGGTTGCCCTGCAATGACAGCAGATGACAAAGCCCTGAGATGCAACAATGAGGACCATACACTGAGCACTCTCACAGGAGTGCTCTCAGGCCTCAGCATATTGCCTCCCTGTCCCTTGGCCGCTGTAAATGCCTGGATCTTTTCCTGCATTTCAAGGGTAGTTAGAAGCTGCTTATCTATCGTGAAAGAGAATTCAAGGATAGCAACTCCTAGCCAAGAAAACATATGGTCTAATTTCCTGGAAGAAACAATGGGAGGAAAGGGTTCAAAGGGTGCTCAAGTTATTTTTAGAGGAAAATGGTATTGAACAGAGTAGTAAGTTGGCTAAATTGTTAAAGAATAATTTCTGAAAACAGGTGTGCTGGACCAGGTGTGATATTTTCTAAAACCAAATCACTTTTTTTTTATTTTAAAAAGGAAATGCGTGTCAAAGAAGCATTCCCTTGACACTGAAAGCAATAAGGTTAATCACTTACCTACCACCTCCTTTTTACCACCTGCCTCCATTTCCCCACTCTGACCACCAGCCAGGATTCAGGACAGCCTGTCCGAATTGGAAGAACCCTTTTCACTCTGGCCTAGCCAGTAATTTAATTATCTATTCAGGGAAATGAGCTTTCAAGCCTCTCCCATTATCAAAGCATAACATAAAAACACAAAAGCTGTGGGCAAAAAACTAGAGAACTCTCAGAGAGAGAGAGAGAAAGCTTCAGGACCACACAAATAGAGAAAGAAGTTTTTTCTAGGCCCTAATCACAAATGGCATGTGATATGAATAGCATATGAGGAAAAGCAAAGCCTCCTTAGAGTGCATCAGAGATTTGGTCCTTCCGATGAACTTGGAGCGAGAGCAGAGGCAGAGGTTGAGAATTTCCTCTTACTGATTCTAAGGACCTTGCCACATGAAGCAGGCACCCCAGGGCCAAAGGAAGAATTGTGAAAGAGAATTGTGAAAGAGCCACAGAAAAACAGTTCTGGTGGACTCAAAAAAGGAGATATATGACTTGGATTCTAACAGAACCAGTTCTCATACCCAAACTGGGCTCAGCATTCTCACCAATTCAAAAGAAGAAGAAATAGGATTTCCTTTTTTTTTTTTTTTTTTTGCCAAAATCCTGATAAATGGTGGTGTCAAGATAGGAAAACTGACCAATTCATGTTGCATAACGATACTTTATTAGCTATATAAAAATTGCATAGAATCCTCATTCCATCAATAGGTTGAGATGTTTGTTCATTGTTGTTGTTTTTGTTGTTATCTTCATCATCTAAGGTCAAGATGGGTATCTTATTTGGAATGGCTGATTTTCACAGTCAAGATTCTATGTCTTCATTGAGGAGACCAGATTGGTGGTTCTGCTTATGAACAGCCCAAGCTGATCTCAGTCTAATGTACTACACCTGGCATCTAGGCAATAGGAAATGCATTTTTCATAACTAAATTACATGTTTACTGCACTCTTACACTCAGTCTTACATCATGGCCTTTCTGCCTTGGCAGTCACTCCATAAAGGTCTACAGCCCTTTCCCACGACCATCACCTCTCAAACACAGCCCTTCTCAGAGAGATAGGGCCCATGGTTTGTTCATCTTTGTAGCTCAAACCCTCTCCCTACTCACTCTCCCAATTCCCAGAATGGTTGGTGGCTTACAAATGGCCAACACTCAGTAAAGTCAATCTCCTGTAACCTTCATGCTTAGCACTTAGAAAGTGCTAAACATCTAAGCCAATCATCTTGAGAATAACAAAATTGTTTTTGCTAAGGAGAAAGCATATTTGCAAATGACAAGTGAATTTTTTCTTATTATAAAAGTAATACATATTTATTATAAAAATTTGAAAAATTCAGAAAAGCATAATAAAAAGCAGAATAATTGATAATTCTGTCATCTATAAAAGAAACACTATTAATATCCTGATGTCTATTCTTCCAGGTTTCTTTCTATGACTCTACATGTACATTTCAAAACTGGGATCCTAATAATTATTATTTCATAATCCTTTTGATATAACTTATGAGTGTTTCATGTGTGTCTTTAAATATTCTTGAAGAACATGGTTTCTAATTAATACAATGTGTACTACCATATGGTTGTTTCAGTATTCTGTAATTTAACCAATTTTCTTTGTTGGGTATTTTGGTTGTTTTTAATTTTTCAGTATTATAAATAAAGATTCAGTTAATATTTTAGTACATAAACCTTTGCATTCATTTTAACTACATCAAAATGTGAAATTCCCAGAAGTGAAATTGCTCAAAGAATAAAAGGCAATATTATTTTAAATATGAAAAATGATATTCAAACCAGGGTCTACCTTTATCCTTTTAAGGAAAATAGGATCAGGTAACAACCTCTAGGTTTCAACCTCTTGAACCCTCACTTTTTTGATTCATGGACCTACTATCTTCTACTCTGTGAAAAGATTATATTCTGTTGAGAACCAATGCCACATAATGAAGTGAGACTTGTTCTAATTCTGACACCTCCATTTGTTAGTCATGAGGATTTAGCAATGCATTGAGCCTTACTTTCTACAAATACAAAAAGAAGACAATTAAGTGTCAAAGAATGCTAGTTAACTACCCAATATTTGTTCTCTCCTTCATCCTTACTATCAGAACCCCATTTTTCATTTGAGGAGTAATTGCACCAAGTGAATGTTTGGCAAAGTCAATTTCCCTTGCAGCTAATGTGGCCTTATGTATTAGGAGTGAATCAAAAGATGTAGAGGAAAATAGTTGTGGGATTTCTGGGAAGACTTCTTTATTTTTCCAGCTCTGTTGATATATAACATGGTGTAAGTAAGTGTAAGGTATATAACATGATGTTTTGATAGACATGTATTTTATGACATAATTATCACAATAAAATTAGTTAACACATTCATCCCTTCACATCCCTTGTATGTGTAGTAAGAACATTTAAGATCTACTCTCTTAGTAACTTTCAAGTACAGATGCTCCTCAACTTATGATGGGGTATGGCCTAAAAAACCCATCATAAATTGAAAATATCATAAGTTGAAAATGCATTTAATACATCTAACATACCTAACACCATAGCTTAGCTGAGCCTACCTTAAATGTGCTCAGAACACCTACGTTATCAGAACATCACCCCATAGTAAGTCAAGGAACATCTATAATTGCCTTCCTCTTCTCACCAGAAGCAGGAGACACAGATGGGCATTTATATACAGGATGGGATGTGAAAACAGAAAACACAATATCCAAGAAAACTCTGACAACCCAGTTCACTGTAGAGTATGGGTTCTTTACCCTGGTGATTGGGTGCCTGACTAGAAGCTGTGCTCATAGCTGCTGCCCAGCATCATGTGAATATCATACCCCATATCACTAGCCCAAGAAGAGATCAAAATTCAAAACCCAGTTTCTACTAAATGTATATTGCTTTTGCATCATCATAAAGTAAAAAAATTGTTGAGTAAACTATTGTACGTTGGGGACTGTGTGTATATGATATAATATTGTGAACTGTAGTCACCATACTCTACATCAAGCATGTCGAACTCCCGGCCCCACAATGGATATTTTTGCGGCCCAGCCAAGATAACGGTATGTAAAAAATGTTGTTTATTTTTTAATATATTTTATTGAATTTTTACAGAGAGGAAGGGAGAGGAATAGAGAGTTAGAAACATCGGACCCTTGAGTCTGTAGGCCGACGCTCTATCCACTATACCAAACCAGTCAGGGCTGTAAGAAACGTTTTAATAAAAATGTTGTAACTTAATTTTTACAATGTCCTGTTAAACATAATTATTAATAACAAACTACAACATTCGCTAGTGACTGATTACTATTATCATGTTGTATTCATTTCTTATGTGCCTTACGTGCAGGTGCACCATTTCTCTCCACTAATATTAGCAGCCGATTGCCATGTCATGATTCTGAACTGACTTGTTTGGTGTGCACAACAGGAAAGATTTCATTTTTGGAGAACAAGAAAAATAGGTTTATTTGATTTACACTTATTAATTTGTGCAGTTATTCAGTGTCTGGTAAGTTAATGTTCAAGAAAAAAATATTAATTTTATTAAAATGTTCCATTATTTTATGTTAAAGATTACTCATTTACTTCAGCCCTTTGTATTCAGCATGTCTCTATCGAAATAAACTTATGTTTCTGTGAAAATTGATGCTTTTGTTTTTTGTGGCCCACATAAACTTAACCTTGCTTATTTGGCCCGTGTTAGCCTTTGAGTTTGACATGCTTGCTCTACATGATATCCCCAGAGCTATTCATCTTATAACTGTTTTACCTTTTGACCAATATCCCATTTCCCCTACTCCAATCCCCAACTCCCCCTCCCCCCATGGCAAGTACCAGCCTCTTTTATGAGCTTGGCTTTTTTATTTTTATTATTTTTTATTTGTCTATATTTACTACAACCTTGTAAAACAGAATGTGACTTGAGCACTACATTTCTATTCACAAAACTTTCTCTAAATAACTTTCAAACAGTTTTACAACATGCCTAGGTAGTTTTATAATTCTGCTACACTAAACAATCCTTTTCTTTGGAGACAAGCTGCATGATAGTTATTACCATCATGTTGGTCAGCTTAGCATCCTGATTTCTAGAGGCTGTACATGCAGTTGATAACTACAGCAGATACCAGGCTTAAAAAGTAGATCTTAGGGGACAAAAGTTGTTTTAACCACGTGTCTTAGCAACAAAAGTTTTGGTCTACTTAGGGAACTGCCTAAGAGATAACACTTTAGACTACAAAACTAACAAACATTAGACTACACATATCTTACAACAAACATAACCCCATTCTGTAAAACAGGCCCACATAGAACTAGGGAAGAAAAATGAGCTCTGATTTAGTGCCTAAAATATCACTGTATCATCATACACTTAGAGGGGTAAAGAAACCTGGTCTTCCATTTAAGTAGTTGTCATGCCACACACATTTTAAAATGTTAACAAAAATAAAGAAAAAAGTCCTTGAAAATATATTATCCAGGGAATGAAGGTAAACTATTGAACACATATGCAGGTCATTGGCCAAGTGAGCTTAATCTATTTTCTCCATGCATGGAGGAAGTTTGGCTTTTTTAGATTTCACATATACGTGAGATCATAGTGTTTGTCATTCTCTGCCTGACTTATTTCACTTAGCATAGTGCCTTCAAGTTTTATTCATGTTTTTGCAATTGGTAAGATTTCCTTCTTTTTACGGCTGAATAATATCCGTGTGTGTGTGTGTGTGTGTGTGTGTGTGGTAATTTATACAAATGTGGCATATATGTGATATATATATATATATATATATATATATATATATATATATATATTCACATGTTCTTTACCCATTTATCCATGGATGAATACTTAGGCTGTTTTCAAGTCTTGGCTATTGTGAATAATGCACATGGGGGTGCAGTTATCTCTTTGAGACAGTGACTTAATTAGTCAGGCACCCAATCACCAGGGATTATTAGGTCATATGGTAGTTCTACTTTTATTTTTTTGATGAAACTCCATGTTGTTTTCCTTAGTGGCTATATCAGTTTGCATTCTTGGAAGACTTCTTTAAAGTGAGAAAGTTGGGCAGGGGAAACCTTTTCTAGTCCCTCTTTCCTGATGCTTGGAACTTAGATGTGATGGCAGGAGCTCCAGCAGTCATTTTGGGATCTTAAAAATGAAGCCAGATGGCCATCTGCTTTACTTAGTCCACTGACTCAAATGTTATCTTATTGGAAACACCCTCACAGACATATTCAGAATAACATTTAACCAAATCCCTGGGAACCTCATGGCCCAGCTGAGTTGCCACACAGTTAATCAACAGAGGTCTAATGATGCCTTTATTGCTCTCCTAAATTCTCTCAGTAAAATGCCACAATTGTATGTGTTCTGTGTGCTAAGAGTTCTTAAAAAGTCAGTGAAGCTGTGTTTTGGTAAGATTGCAGAAATGCCAAAACTTTTACCTCCATGACCTGGAGGAGTCCAGTTAGCCTCTGGGTTGTATGATATGTATAGATTTTGAAAAATAAATTATTTTATATGATAAACTATTATTTATTCAGTGCTTACAAGGTGATCTATTAAGTATGCTTAAAATACACAAACATTATGTTTTTCCTGTTTCAGAGAGCTTATAATCTAGTAAGAGAGACAAAACTCTTACTAGAAAATACTTCAGCCAAAGTTAGAGGTACAAATAAAATAAATATTTAACACTGTGTTAGGAATAATGTGAGGTCAAAGATGTGAAAAGAGAAAAATTATCTAATCTAATAAAAGAGTAATATGCAAATTAACCATCACTCAGAGACACCTAAGTCATGCCCAACCAGCCAAGCCACGCCCACCAGCCAATCAGAGTGGCTGTATGCAAATTAACCCAGCCAAGATGGTGGCTGGTAGCCACAGAGCTAGAGCAAACAGGAGGATTCCGTTGCACCAGGAGTAAACTGTCTGCTGAGGCTGGCTTGGCCTCTGCTCAAGGAAACAATGTTTCAATTATAGAAGCCACAGAGCTGAAGCAAACAGGAGGCTTCTGCCTGCCTAAGCCTCTGCTCAGAGTAACAAAGTTTCAATTATAGAAGATAAATAAACCTCAGAAACATGATTCCAGCCAGTCTTGCTGGGACGTTGGGTCAATGGGAGCTGTGGGCAGCCTTAAAATGGCCCTCAGCCCCTCCCCCAGGCTGGCCAGGCATCCCAGTAGGAACCCAAACCCTGAACAGGCTGTGGGAAGCCTGAAAATGGCCCTAAGCTCCTCACCCAGGCTGGCCCCACCCCCATGGGGTGAGGATACCCCCTGGGAGGCTTGGCCAGCCTGAAAACAGCCATCAGCCTTTCAACCAGGCTGACAAGACATGCCAGCAGGTGGACATCCCCCAAGGGGTCCCAGAATGTGAGAGGGCACAGGCCGGGCTGAGGGACCCCTCCCCCCCCCACCAAGTGTGCAAATTTTTGTGCACCAGGCCTCTACTCCTATATAATAAAAGCCTAATAAGCAAATTGACCAAATGACAGAATGATCAGTGGAACAACCAGTTACTATGATGTATTGACCATAAGGCGGCAATGTTCAACACAGGAACTGCCCCCAACCCATGGCCCCAGGCAAGCCAAGGTGGTTGCCAGTGGGCGCCCCTGATTGCCCCACTGGTCACCTCCCTCTGGGGAAGGCGACCAGCAACAGTGGTGGGGCGATCAGGGGATGGGGAGGCTGGCCATTGTAGGTGCCAGCAGGTGGCCCCACATTGTGCATCAGGCCTCTAGTTGATAATCTATAATAATAAAAGTGTAATATGCTAATTCGACCAGCCGTCCTTCCAGACGACCTTCCAGATGAAGCTGGGACTGTGAGGGTTGAGACAGCTGCCATGGTGGGTGGGGGCCAAGGCAGAGGAGGCGGCCACCACACAGTAGTGGGGGCCAAGCCCCTTGCACAACTTTTGTACATCGGGCCTCTAGTAAAAACATAAACATTGCTAATAGTTGGCCTCCACAAAAGCCTTGTCATGTATTGGATGATATTAGGAGGTTATTCTTACTCTAGAGATTTTATCTTTCACATAAAAGATAGTTATATATAAAGGGACAATGTTCCTGACAAGTTGTACAATAATAATTTTTCTGATATAGATCACAGAATCACATTTGACAATGTTGTAAAAGGGTCAGTTTGTGATTCAAATAGTAAGCTTCCCCCTTCTAGTCCCCTTTTCCTCATAACAAAAACTCCCCTACTTTCATGTGCCCAGGGCCCTGATTCTTGCCCTTGTCCCCTTGCTTTTTCAATTTTAAATTCTTTTAATGTGATGGTGATAAATTATACTTTACTACAAATAATTCCAGTGACTGCATTTTATTGGAAACCATTTAACCAAACATGGATGACCATGTTAGGGTGGGAGAGAAAAAAGAAATGAAGCCACACTCTCAAAAATTAGGAAAAGAAAAGCTGGTGTCTGGGTCCCTTGTGATATCATGGAACTTCTACATCTGCCTTAGATAAACTCATCCATACTTCTTTAATTGAAAGAATAAAGAGTGATTGGTTAAGTCAGCATTATTTTGAGTTTTCTCTTATAGGCAGCCAATTCTAATCCTTACTGATGAGAATTCCTATATTACATAGTCATTGTCAGGATAAAATAATATATTAGAATGCCGAGCATATAATGAGCTCGCAGTAACGGTTAGGACCTTTTTTACATAGTTACTAGTGGCCCAGTGCACGAAATTTGTGCACATTAAAAGGGGATTAATTAGAGGAAATATTTTAATATTGTTATTTGCCCTTTCTCTATAATAGAAGTGTCAGAGATTAAAGAAAATTAGTAAAACGTATATGAAAATCTTCCTCCTGCCAGAGTCTGGAGTGCACCATGGAACCCAGATTCAAGTCTTCAACCACCCATGTGTACCTCAAAATCGCTCGAGACCCAAACCTGGACAGCCCCCCTTCATTGGGCTAGATCCAGACCCAGCCAGTCCCACCCTGTCAAGCCCTGCCAGGTGGGGGGTTGCAGCCGCAGGTCCCCTAGGTGCCAGGGCAGGGGGGCATGGCCTGAAGTCCCCATCAAGCTCTGCTGGGCAGAGGGAGTGGCCTGTGAACCTCCAGCCTGGTGCCAGGGCAGGGGGCACAACCTGAGGTCCCCTGGCCTGGTTCTGGGGTGGAGGGCATGGCCTGAGGTCCCCTGGCCCAGCACCAGGGTGGAGGGCACACCTTGAGGGCCCCCGTCAAGTCCCACTGGGTGGGAGGCACAGTCTCAGGTCCCCTGGCCTAGGGCCAGGGTGGGGGGCATGGCCTTAGGTCCCCCGGCCTGGCACCAGGGAAGAGGGTGCAGCCTGAGTTCCTCTGGCCTGGTGCCAGGGTGGGCGGAGCAGGCTGAGGTCTCCTGTCAAGCCCTGCGGGTGGAAGGCACGACCTGAGGTCCCCTGTCAAGCCCCATGCAGGAGGTGGGTGGGCGCGCAGCCTCAGGTCCCTGCTGATTGCTCTTAAGGCTCGTTATGGGAACTTAGCCTCAGCTGGGGGTGCAAACTGACCAGAGTGATGGTCAATTTGCATATTTTCTCTTTATTATATAGGATATCCAGTTTTTATTCCCAGAACATGCTGACCCTTCTCTCCTTTTTTCCTTTTATTGCCCAGTATGACTTCAGTTGAGAATTTCTTCCTGGAAATCTTGTAGTCTATCTTCTAAAATATTTTTTTCCTTCTTTTACCACTTTCTGCTTCCCTCCTTGAAGATTAGGCTTACATTGACTTACTGGGTTTCTGGACTTAAATGTCTCTCTCTGATTATCTAACAATTAACTAAAAAATTTACTTATAATATTTCTCACCAAGATATAACAATTAATCATATGTTGCTACAAATAGCCATCACATACTCAGACATATTTGTGCCTGAAATTCTAATTTACAGTATGGATTACCTCATAGATCTGATCTGACAGCTTCCCTGGACACCAGTCAGAAAACTTTCTTCTCACTTTGGAAACCAGAAAAACACCTAATTGTCTCTTCAGAAGTGCTATCTACCCATCACTCTCTTAACAGACTGGGAATCTGAAACTACAGAGGGGCAGGGTCTAGTTCTTTTTTTGTTTTGTTGGGTTTTTTTTGGGGGGAGGGGCCTATTTCTTGATTTTAAATTAAATTAATTTAACCAGTCAACAAAGTGATTTGACTAAATTTGATGAGTTGCTAAATAAAAAGCAAAACAATTATTTGATTTCAAAAATAGACTTCAAAATTGTTTGCAAATGTATATGCAATTCAAAAAGGGACTAAATTAGTTTAGTAGTGAAAAATTTAAGCCCTTACTCTTTTGGCTCAGTGGATAGAGCATCAGCCCGTGGACTGAAAAAGGATCCAGGTTCGATTCCAGTCAAGAGCATGTACCTTGGTTATAGGCTCGATTCCCAATAGGGGGCATGCAGGAAGCAGCTGATCAATGTTTCTGTCTCATCGATGTTTCTAACTCTCTATCCCTCTCCCTTCCTCTCTGTAAAAATCAATAAAATATATTTTTAAAAAATTTAAAACCATCAAGGAATACATAAATTATGTTAAAAACATTAGTTCTAAAATATATGTTTATAAAGTAGATAATAACAAAAAAATAATTAGTAATATTAGGAGAAAATTAAAAATGGCATAAACCACATGACCATTTTGTTCATTTTAGTCACTGTTATCTGCTGGTTTTTCAGTTACTCCCATACATACATGATGCATTTGGGCACCTACATTGCCACATTTCTCTCCACCCTAATTCTACTCAATCTTCCTAGACAGCATGATTCTCCTTGTGTAGCATACCTCCACTCATCTGATCTGTGGTTCTTTGATTTCTGGAATTCCAATGACCTTCCATCCTTACTAACAACCTACCTTCATGATCACTCTAGATCTTATTAACCAGAAATTTTTTCTCTTCTAAAGTTTACAATATGGTAAACTAGCTGATCTGTTTATGGACCCAAATCTCCTCTTACATCCCTGCTTCCCAAGCATCTATTCTTTAAACTTATTTCTACTGCAGGCTCCTGACCATTTCATTTTATACTCTAATACATTCCCTTCTTTCTTCCACTTTCTCTTTCCAGACAGTATACCCTTCATTCTCTAGCAATCTTTCAGTGTTCTGTCCCTGGTCCATCACTCCCCGCACCTATGACATCAATCTTGGTGTAACCCAAACATCAGCATTCTTTGATTCTACTCCTGGGCTGCATCACCCCACTGAGGAGATCTGCCCAGTCACATGGACTTGTGCTGAATTTGCATTTCCCACCTCCTGTAAGGCAGTACCCCCTGCTCATTCCAATAGGTTCCTACTCCTAAGGGAGAAAAAAAAATAACACCTTATATAATCAGTGTAGCCTTTTCTTCTCCTTGTTGGCTTTTTGGAAGTGGGATTCTTCCTCTATGCTTTCCAGCCCATCTTATCCATTCCTTGATGTTGCTCCATCAATTAATTACTACCAACTTTTATAGTTTTAGCCTATTTATTTATTTATTTATTTATTTAATATACTTTATTGGTTTTTACAAAGAGGAAAGGAGAGGGATAGAGAGTTAGAAACATTGATGAGAGATAAACATTGATCAGTTGCCTCCTGAACACTCCCCAATGGGGATGTGCCAGCAACCAAGGTACATGCCCCTGACCAGAACCGAACCCAGGACCCTTCAGTCCGCAGGTCGACGCTCTATCCACTGAACCAAACTGGTCAGGGTAGTTTTAGCTTTTTTATTGGGTTCAAAGCTACTCAGTCTCTTCCATGTCAAAAAGGATTTTTAAAAAATCTCATGTCCATTCCAGCAGCCATCCTTTACTTTTCCTTTCAGAGTCAAGCTACCTAAAACAAGGATTAAGACTTGGCCCCAGTTTTTTTAAATTTAATTTATTTTATTATTTTATTTTATTTTATTTTATTTTATTTTATTTTATTTTATTTTATTTTTTGCTTATCAACTGTTCAAGTCTGGATTTTTCTCCAAAACTACTCTTTCTAAGATTATAACTTGACCACCTTGTTGTAAACTCAATGGGAAAATTCAAATCCCTATTTTATTGATTACTATATAGCACTGATATTCCTTTTTTGGTTGGTTGTTTTAGTTTTTAGTTTGTGTTTCTTTTGATAAAAGCTTTGAGATATAATTCACATGCAATATGATTCACTCATTTAAAGTACACAATTCAATCATTTTTAGTATACTCAGAGTTGTGCAATTCATCACCATAATAAATTTTAGACATTTTTATCACCCCAAAGAAAGCCCAGACCATTTAGCAATCACCTCATTCTCTTCATCTCCCTCCTTAACCCAGAGCAACCATTAACCTTATTTCTGTCTCTATAAATTTGCTTTTTCTAGACATTTCACATATATAAAACAGTAAATAATATAATGTACATTTTTGGTGGCTATTTTTATGAGCCCAATGATTTCAAAATTTATCCATGCTGTAGTATGAATCAGTGTTTTCCTTTTTATGGCCAAGTAATATTTCATTGTATGAATACACTGTATTTTACTTATCTATTCATAAGTTGATGTTCATTGGGTTATTTCTACATTTTGGCTGATATAAATAAGGCTACTTATGAACATCTGTGTACAAATTTTTGTGTAAACATATGTTTTCTCTTATTTGGGGTATGTACCTAGTAATATAGTTGCTGAGTCACATGGTAACTTCATGTTCAATCTTTTGAGGAACTGCCAAACTATTTTCCAAAGTGGCTGCATCATTTCACATTCCACCCACCAGTTTATAGGATTCAAATTTATCCACATCTTCATTGATACTTGCTATTGTCTGTCTTTATGGTAGCCATCTTGGTGGGTATGACATGGTAGCACACTGAGGGTTTTTGTTTGGTTGGTTTGTTTTGGTTTTTGGTTTTCTTTATTGATTTCAGGGAGGGTTAGGGAGAGAGAGAGAGAAGCATCAGTGATGAGAGAGAATCATTGATCAGCTGCCTTCAGCATACCCCCCACAACCCAGGCATGTGCCTTGACCAGGAATCAAACCCTGACATCCAGGTTCATAGGTCAGCACTCAACCACTGAGCAATGCTGGCCATGTGTGCGCTGAGCTTGTGATTTGCATTTCTCTGATGACTAATGATGCTAAGTACCTTTTCTGTAGGTCTTGTTATTATTGCAGTGTAAGATTCTTGATGTATTCTAGATTCAAGTCTTTTATCAAATATATCATTTGCAATTTTTTTCTTATTCTTTGGGTCTTATTTTCACTTTTTACAATGTATCTGTTTAAGAACACAAGTGTTTAACTTTGACAGAGTCCAGTTTATCTATTTTTTGTTTTACTGTTTGTGCTTTGGTATCCTACCTAAGAAACTACAACCTGATCCAAGGTCATGAATGTTTTTCTCTATGTTTTTTCTTAGAGTTTATAGTTTTAGCTATTGCTAGTACATCAGAGGCTTTGATCCATTTTGAGTTAATTTTTGTACATGATGTATGGTAGGGTGAGCGTAATACTCTCAGTACCTGAAATTCTCTCTTGTCTTAGACTTCATTCAACACTAACTTTCTCCCAGTTTCCACCCTATTGCACTTCACATACATTTTGTTTCTGTAAAAAGTGTTTCTCCACAGGCCTCAACTGTAACTATTGATTCACTTTTGACTCTCTTATATGATTGTAAGTTTGAGAACAAAACCTTTCTTATTTAACTTTATAGTCTCTAAAACCTCTGAAAAAACCTGGAACTCTGTGGCATTAATATATGTTTATGTAAAAAACAAAGATCACATCAGGACAAAGGCCTGGAATTAAAATATAAAATGTGTGTGCACATGTGTGCATATACATACATGCAGAGATATAGATCTTGCTTTTTTTCTATTCCTTGTGTTTTCTATAATAAAGATATAAAAATAATAGGAAAATGTTTGTATTCAGAAAAAGAGGGAAAGAAACTAAAACCTTTTACGAACAAGAAGAATGCGATTGCCCTGAAAACCTCACTAGATTTTAAAACCAAATAAAACCATGTAATTGAAAGCAACTTTATTAAAAGCTCTATACAAATATAAAGTTAAGCTCTAAAATAAACCTCAGATATTGATGCACTTGTCATTATCGAATAAACTCTAAATTCCTTTGGGTAGGATTCATCTTATGCAGCTCTCTAGTACCTAGCATGATGCCTGGGAATACCACATCTAAATTATTTTGCTTATTCAAATAGCCACTACTATGTCTTGAGTAGCCAGTATATACCAGAAACAGTGCAGTGTGCTGGAGATACAGAAACAATAAAAGTATAGTCTCTGCCATCATGTCCTACTGTGCAGTTGAAACAAGGGATATATTTATACTGAGCAAAATGAAATCTGTTTGTGTTCTTCACATATTTTTTAATTCACTTACAATAACAGTACATTTCAAATAATTTTTAAGAAAGTTAAAGGGAAACTAAGGAAATGTTAGCAAAACTAAAACCTGTTAGACATTAATAGAGTACATACTGTAGGTAAACTTCTCTAAAGTCTGTGAGGAATGAAGAGAAGAGTGTGATCTGACTCCTGCCCTGTGAAAAACCAGTGGGAAAAGAGGTAGACATGGACATAGACATAGATAACTATAACCAAGCCAGGCTATGAGAAATGCTATAACAGAAGTAGAGCAGTATTATGGGGAAAACATCATGTAATCTTAGGGAGGGTTCTGCTCAGCATGTTTAGCAACTTAGGCTGGAACAGCTACAAACAAATTTGAATATCTGTGTGCTTTGAAAGCATTTCTGCCACCCTGCCCACACTGAGGATGGCTCTAGGAGTGCTCAGTGAATGTCGGGCCTCTGTTAATGTGCAAGGCAAGGCCTGGGTACAGGTGGGGTTTCCATTTCTTCTGGAATCTGAGATCAGTACTATAAGATAAGAAGAAAAGCTGGGTATCATCTATTACTTTATTTATTTTTATTTATTTTTTTGTTAAAGGGTTTTGAAATTTTATTCATTTATTTTCTCCCTTTATTGATTAAGATATTGCTGATGTGTCCTTATTTCCCCAATGTCCCTTCATCCCCCCACTCCTGACCTCACCCTCACCCCCTATTGTCCACATCCATCGCTTATGCTTATATGCATGAATACAAGTCCTTGGTTGATCTCTCCCCCTCACCTCCACCCTCCCCTACCTTCCTTCTGAGTTTTGAGCATCTGATCGATGTTTCTCTGTCTCTACATCAGTTTCTGTTCATCGGTTTATGTTGTTCATTATAATCCACAAGTGAGTGAGAGCATATCATATTTATCTTTCTCTGAGTGACTTATTTTACTTAGCATAATGCTCTCTAGCTCCATCCATGCTGTTGCAAATGGTAGGAGTTCCTTCCTTTTTACTGCAGCATAGTATTCCATTGTGCAGATGTGCCAAAGTTTTTTAATCCATTCATCTGCTGATGGGCACTTAGGCTGGTTCCAAATCTTAGCTATGGTAAATTGTGCTGCTATGAACATAGGGATGCATATATCCTTTCTGATTGGTGTTTCTGGTTTCTTGGGATATATTCCTAGAAGTGGGATCACTGGGTCAAATGGGAGTTCCATTTTTAGTTTTTTGAGGAAACTCCATACTGTTCTCCACAGTGGCTGCACCAGTCTGCATTCCCACCAGCAGTGAACGAGGGTTCCTTTTTCTCCACATCCTCTCCAGCACTTGTCATTTGTTGACTTGTTGATGATAGCCATTCTGACAGGTGTGAGATGGTACCTCTTTATCATTTTAATTTGCATCTCTCTGATGATTGGTGACTTTGAACATGTTTTCATATGTCTCTCAGCCTTATTTATGTCCTCTTTCAAAAAGTGTCTATTTAGGTCCTTTGCCCAATTTTTAATAGGGTTGTTTGTTTTCCTTTTGTTAAGTTGTATGAGTTCCTTATATATTTTGCATACTAACCATTTATCAGATGTATCATTGCCAAAAATGTTCTCCCATACAGTGGGCTTTCTTTCGCTTTGTTAATCGTTTCTTTTGCTGTACAGAAGCTTTTATTTTTATTTAGTCTCATATGTTTATTTTCTTCTTAGTTTCCTTTGCCCTATGAGCTGTATCAGTAAACATATTGCTACAAGAGATGTCTGAGATTTTGATGCCTATGGTTTCTTCTAGGATTTTTATGGTTTCATGACTTACATTTAAGTCTTTTATCCATTTTGAGTTTATTATTGTGTATGGTGTAAGTTGGTCTATTTCAACTTCCCACCTAGTGCCTTGTCTTTTGTTAGGTCTTTTGATCCCTGAGCTTGTGTTCATGCTCAAGGACAAGTGTCCTTTCAATTCCACCCTCCAGCAGTCGCTTGGATTTTTGAGGTTACCAAAAAAAAGTAGAAGAAATGTACATTAAATTAAATATAACTCAAACAATCTGTTTTGTCAAGGTAAGTGAATCATAAATCAGAAGAATAGGTGCAGTCTAAATTACATAAAAGAGACAGGAACTTGGCAAAGATTTCATCTTGGCAAGGTTTCATCCCAGGTCTACACAGGTCAATATATTAATTCATTTCCTGAAATTACTTAATTCTACTGTCTGTATCCAAAAGGTTATTTATCTTCAAGTACAGAAGCATGTCATTTCACATAAAATTGATATTTTGAAATCCAAATTTACACTCATGTGAATTATTATATAGGACTGACTCCCTTACAGAGGAACATTTCTTAAACACTTTAAAATAGGATTCTACTTTTTAAAATATAAAAATCATTTTACATCATATTTTCCTGGAACATAATAATTATGTGAAGCTGCCTATATCTCTAATAAGAAAACATTCCACTATGGTCAGCAGATAATGTTTATGAAAAGACAAGTTCTAAAAATTTGAGTGGTAAAATTCTTTATGCTGCCAAGACAGATTTCTGGAGGTCAATTTTAACTTTCTTTCAAATTACAATAATAGAAAATTTTTCCTATTATTAACCCAGGGATAAATGCAGACTTCAAAAACAGCCAAAATAGATCTACATGATGCCCTAAAAATTTTTTATTTTATGGCACCAGTATAACCTTATTCCAAATTTCTGGCAAAGCTTGTTTCAGTTGCCTTCCTCCAGCAAAGTGGGCCTATCTAATCTAATAAAAGAGTAATATGCAAATTAACCCTCACCCCATTACACCCATAAGCCATGCCCACAAGCCACACCCACCAACCAATCAGGAGCAAATAGGCAAATTAACTCAACTAAGATGGCGGCAGCCATGGAGCTGGAGTTGCCCCAGGCAATGGAGGAAGCCAGGGCCCTGTGGCCCTGAGCTCTACTCAAGGCTACAAAGTTTTAATTATAGAAGATAAACAAACCCCAGATACCTGTAGGGCTGAGACCTTGGGTTGCCAGGGTCAACCTAGGCTTTGAGTGGGGTACCAAGGCAACAAAGTTTCAATTATAGAAGTTAAATAAATCCAAGATACCTGCTTCCAGCCAGGCACCCCAGCAGGGACCCAAACCCTGGGCAGCCTGAAAATGGCCCTCAGCCCCTCATCCAGGCTGGCCACACCCCCATGGGGTGAGGGTCCCCACTGGGGGGCTTGGCAAGCCTTCAAACAGCCATCAGCCCCTCACCCAGGCTAGCCAGGCATGCCAGCAGGTGGACATCCCCTGAAGGGTCCCAGACTGCAAGAGGGCACAGGCTGGGCTGAGGGATGCCCCTGAGTGCACAAATTTTTGTGCACTGGACCTCTAGTGCATATCATAAAATAAACTGATTAATTTTCAGCAATCTGCTGAGGGAGAGCTTGCTAAGTGAGCATGTTTCCCCCTCTGTAAGCTGAAGTTTGATCATTTCTCTATTCTCCTCATTTGCATTATCTAATGAAAATGCACAAACTTGGACTATATTTGAAGGTATGAATTTATAAGACCTTTACAATAGGAAGTCAGACCCAGAATGGATGTCTTCACTGTACGTGTTAAATGAAGCAGTATAACATGCATTATTTGAATATGTTGATGAAATGCTTTATCTATTTATAAAAGTCAATGCATTCATTCAATAAACATTTAACAAACTCTGATAAAGCAAGGTAAGGACCTTGTCTTTAGTAGGAAGAGATTAACTCCACACAGGATGAGGACTGGACAGGCCCTATGAGAAATGGATGGATCCTTGGAAGAAAGGTTGATGCTATCTTCAGTCAAAGGATGGATGTACTCTTAGTATTTAATGTAAAGGGCTTGGGAGAGAATCTAACCAATGACTCCACTAACTCTATGCCTTCTTTTTTCAAACATGAAAGCTTTCAAACAATGGTGTCTTTAGCAGAGATACAAATCTATTTTGTGTGGGTTTTTTTTTTTCTAAAATTAAAAGTATATTTGGAGTAACCCAGGTGATGAGTTACTTGGAAAGCTCTCTTTCCAAAAAGAAAAGATCTTATTTCACATTGGTGCATAGTGCTTATCTTTCTAAAGCAGGTTTTATGCTGTAGATGAGCTGATGAGACTTTCCCTTCACTTTTGAGGAAGAAAATGACAGCTGCACCTAGCACAAGGCATTGCCATCTGTATGCATTAGATGAAGCCAATTTAATTTTTATGACAATAGGACTTTCCAAGTCATCAAAAGTAAAAGCAAGCTGGGGGAAGAGATAGGGGAAAAGGCCATCTTCAGCTTGCTCAGATTCTGGAAATGATTTTTCTCTTTTATGTAAACTATTAAGATAATAGAAACTATCAACTTCACTGCATATCCTCCATAAGATCCTATTTTATAACTACTAAAGACCCAGTGCAAGAAATTCGAGCATGGGTGTAGTCCTTAGGCCTAGCCAGCAATTGAAGCGTGAGCATCTGGCATGGAAAGGCAGGTCCCAGTTGACCAATGAGCCTTGGGCAGTACCTGGGTCCCCAGGGCCCCCATGCACTCCCCTCATCCTGAGTCATGGCACCCAAGAAATATGTAGAAACATGGTGAGCGTAGCTGGACACCACAGGCCAGGGCTCAGCATGGGTTCTGTGTCACCCAGTGCACAAAATCCAGGTGTGCAGCATGCTCTCTCCTAGCCACCGGCCTTGCAGATTGGCTCCTGCATGATCCTATGGGGAGCCTGACTAGCCCCTGTGGTCCCAGCGGTTGTGGCCTGGCTCACCCAGAAGAGGCTGCGAGGGTGCGTGGCAGGCTACTCGTGGGTACCTGGTACATGAGCAGAGGGGTTTCCCTGGCACTCAAGACCTTACATCCTGGGGGAGGGTAGCAGAGGGAGTGAGAGCAAGCTTGGTGGACACCCCACATTCTCACTGCACAACAAGAGGTCACAGCCCCCTACCCAGGTGTCACATCCCCAATGCCTACCATGTTCTGTGCAGCCCCTTAGTGGTCAAACTCTCAGTCTTCTGGCTGAATGACCACCCTAAGGGACAATTTGCATATTAGGCTTTTATTATGAAGGATTTGAATATATATTACAACAAAGGAATAATAAAAGGTAAGGTGGGATGATCTGTCAGTATTAGAGCTAAAGAGACCACACATTTGGTTGCAGACTGGGCTTCTGTGTGGACGGCCATGAATGTCAGAACACATCAAGGGAATCAGAAGCAGTCAGTAAATCCAACATGTTGTGACTGTGGGAAGTCGTTCTGTTTCCTATGGAAAAGCACAAGCAGAATCAATCAAATTGGGCTTTAATTAGGACATGAGTCAATCAAGACTAAATTCCAAGCCTAATTCTGGCACTGTCCAAAATAAACAAACAAAAGAGCTCAATTAGATATTGTCTTCTGGTCCTCAGCTAAAATGGAAGCATCTGCCAAATTAGAATAATATATCGTTCATCCAACACAAATTAGAAAACTCATCCATGGGGGCTGCATGTAAAATTACACAAGGATGGGTAAGAATTTCTATAACTCCTGAGAATGTATCTACAGAATTATACAGCCTTTGATGAAATCCTCATTGCATAATGCTCACAGGGCTGTGTGAAGGGAGTTATTCTTATCTTTAAATGAACTAATGCCAAGAATATCTCACCCCAATAGCCTCTCTCAGCAGAGCAAGAAAATGTGTAATTTTTTTTTACTGAATATACTTTTTGCTTTCATTTTCTGTGTTGATTATATTTTCCAAATTCATTTTTATTAAATTGATCCAGATTAAAATTTAATTAGCTTTATATAAGAAAAAAATAAGTCTTATAACTATTATACTAAATTTTTAAATGCAAAATAAAATAATGTAAGTAAACTTATTCAAGGGTGTCAGTTTTATTCCACACTTCATTCCACATATATGTTGTCTGATCCAGACTGCACTCCTATCATTTTAAGATGCTCAGAAAATTATTACACATGTGATCATATTAAGCAAATTACCATTTGGTTTCGGGGGAGAAAACTTAGCTATATTACAACTCTGCATTTTAATATTAGGAAAGCTAATGCATACAGTCACAAATTTAGCAAAAATTCCTCACATAAGAACATCTGTTAAGAATTCACCTGCACATATGGCTGTGTAGTGATGAACATATTATACCTGTGTCAGAAGAAACTGAAATGTCAGTGTCTGAAAATAATATACTGTGTAAAGACCATACTTTGTTCACATGAAATTTAGTTTTTAGTGCAGAGAAATTTTTTAATGAAATATTTTACTTTTCTCTACTAAAATACAACTTTCAGAATATTCTTAAAACACATTTTTTTTTTTTTTTTGCGGGAAACGAGTAAAATCGGATCCACCAGGGAGACTGTCAATGGACATGAGGAAACATACACTGGAACAACTAGTTGGAATCAGAAAAAATAAAAAGGTTTTACGTCATTGTCGTGTGTGTGCCACTCATAAACTATGCAGTGAAACGTGGTACATGTGTAAGTTTTGTAATGTACCCCTGCACAAAGGAAAGTGTTTCGAACGCTACCACACAGTGGCGGGAAAATGCCCATATAAAAGTGTTAAGAGGCAAATAGGTATGTAATAGTCAGTCATCCTTTTTTTTTTTTTTTTTTCAGTTCAAGTTGCACTCATGTTAAGGTCTTAGGATTTTATATTAATAAAACTAGAGGCCTGGTGCATAAAATTCGTGCACTGGGGTGTGGGGAATCCCTCAACCCACCCTGCACCCTCTTCTATCTGGGACCCCTCTATAAGGATCAAGCCTAAACTGGCAGTCGGACATTCCTTTCACAATCCGGGACTGCTGGCTCCCAACCACTTGCTTGCCTGCCTGCCTGATCGCCTTAACCACTTCTGCCTGCCAGCCTAATCACCCCCAACCACTCCCCTGCCAGTCTGATCGATGCCTAACTGTTCCCCTGATGGCCCAACTGCCCCCAACTGCCCTTCCCTGCTGGCCTGATCACCCCCAACTGCCCTCCCCTACCAGCCTGATCACCCCCAACTACCCTCCCCTGCAGGCCTGGTCACCCCTAATTGCCCTCTCCTGCAGGCCTGGTCGCCCCCAACAGCCCTCTGCCTGGTCCCTCCCCAACTACCCTCCCCTGACAACCTAGTTGCCCCTAACTTCCCTCCCCTGTTGACTCAGTTGCCCTTAACTGCCCTCCCCTGCAAGCCTGGTCCCCACCCAAACTGTCCTCCCTCCCCTGTAGGCCCAGTTGCCCCCAACTGCCCTCTTCTGCTGACTTGATCACTCACAACTGCCCTCTCCTCCTAGCCATCTTGTGGCTGTGGGCACTACCATATTTGAGGGCATGGCAGTAAATTAGCATATTCCCTCCTTATTGGTTGGTGGGCACTGCCATCTTTGTGACAGCATGAGAGTCAATTAGCATATTCCCTCTTTATTAGATAGGATGATTATGTATTCAGTACTGCCTCCAGTTACTTATGATGGCTTGATTAAAGCTCTTGTAATTTTTCATTATAAAAATTTTTTCTCTCTTAAAAGCAAGTCAGTGTAGTTAGTGTAAATCATGGCCTCAACCTAGATGAGGGCTCAACAGATAAAAAGGTGCTAGGAATGACTCAATCTACAACATAAAGAAAATTTATGAAAATGGTCCACACATGAAAATTTCTCCTGTCCCTTTCTCAATCTTCTTTATAAAATCCAGCTACATGCCTTCATAAGATTCTTAGAAGGAAAAATATTTTTTCTCTAATATTTCTGATGAAGATCATTAGAGGATAAGCAATCACCTGCCCTTGTAGGAACTCATAGCAGAGAATTGAGTCTAGACCAAAATCTCCAAGTACATTCATTCCAAAGAGGAGGTGGGGAAATTGTGCATCTTTCTCTGCTCCTCATCTCCCAGCCTCATTCTTGCTGTAAGTGCCCCCTCTTTTCTGACCTATAAAACATACCTCAAATACCTTCCCCCAGCATGACCCAAACTCCCTTTTCATGAATCTAGAATGTCACTCTACCATTTCATTCAACTTTCAAAATACGCTTCAACAGAATTTTTCACTTCTTTCATTACAAAATCTCCAACATTTGCTCCTTTGACAAAAATATCATGCCTGTGTTCTCTTCATTCTTTATTTTGTGTAACACATTGCACAATCCTACTGAAATGAATAGTGTTGATGTGTTCAAAGAACCAATCATAGCTATATTCCACCTGCAGCTAACTGCCCTGCCCTTAGCACCACACTAAAGCTGATTTTTGTCTAAAGATGGCTAATAACAGGACAAATGTAAGTACCCATGAGCTACCCACCCAGGGCCCAGCTTTGTGCATGTATACCCCTGACCAACAGGGTCAAGTAGATAATCAGATGGTTTTTGAAGGTTTGTGTTCAACATACATAGAATGGTCAGTTGGAATCAATAGCAGAATGCACCAAAAGGAAAAGAGACACATCAAGACAAAGAAGTTGTGCAGATCTTAAAAAAGCACCTGACCTAGCCTTATTTCCACGGCCTCAGTACTGCTTGACATCTATCTTGAGTATGTTGCCCAAACAGAAAATGCCTGTTTAAATATTTACTAACCCACCCATTTTTTTCTCCACACATTACCTCCTTCTTCATTCCACATCAAAGAATCCCATCACTATTATTGATGACTCTAGGACCTTATCTCTCTTCCTCTATTCTTGCTCCTTCAGCAATGCATCTCCTCACCACCATTTATGGGGGTTGTTAGAGACAGTTAAACGCAACACTCCTATTCCATCTGTTGAACCCATTAAAAAAGCATTGGCTAACTGACCATATGTGAGAACAGTTGGAAAGCTAAGTATGAAATATAAAGGGAAAGCAGTTCTTGGAGACTGTATCTCTGAATGCTGTAGGGACCAGAACAAATGAACATGTGTTAGCTTAACCCATTTCTGAAGGCAATTTAAGCAAATGAAGAAGATTGGACTTAAGAACCAATGAATAAATATTATTACAGTAGTTTTGGGGGGCCTATGGCCATAAGAATGAGAGTCCACCTACCATTTGGAAATGTGCTATGAGCCTGAGTGAGGATGACACCAAATGATGACATTTTCACCTTGTTGAGTTTAATGGACAGATTTTTTTCCCTGGAAATTTTATTTTTATGTTAATTCCTGATTCCTGATATCTAATTGAAGAACAATGAAGTCATCCAATCTTAAATTCTGCTCAGTAGTATTTAGCACTAAGCTCATGTGCAATTTATTATCTGGGCCATATTTACTATACTAGTTGCAGAAGACAGCTTGCTTTGCTATAACACCGCAGTGTTGTTCATTTTGATAAAGGGAAGAGCCTGTATGAACTAAAAAAAAGATGAAATTCGTGTTTTTATAGTAAACTAAATGTCTTTTTACCTTTTGAAGGCAAAGAGACTTTTCAAAAAAAAATTTAATTTGATTCAACTGAAAAATTATCTCATTTTCACTTCCTCAATAGAAAATAGTATTTTTATTTAAATGCTGATATAGGCACTTTTTCTCTCAACCCAAGTCTTTATATATTTTTGTCCCGGTAAGCAATACATTCTACTTGCAATGATTTTGAGACACCTCTTTATTTCTCTCCTAGCTACAAAATAACCCATTTACCATCTCCCTCTAAACATCTCATTGTCAGCAAGGAACCAATCAAGTGGATTTAGCATTAAAATTCCCATGAAGAAAAACCTAACTATTGATATTGACTTTGTGGTAGAAAACATTCCTTAAAACCAATCAATCAAACCATAGAAACTTCTTGATAATGCATGAACTAAATGAAAATATCATTGACTCTATTCTAATTCTTCAGGACAAATTAATTGATTAGTTTGTGTGGTGTGTGTGTGTGTGTGTGTGTGTGTGTGTGTGTGTGTGTGTGCAAACACACACATATATAGGTTTCACAAAGTACCTACAGAAAAAAAGAATGGCATATACCAGAAAGACACCATGAAGCCAAAGAATACTAGAAACTTTAAAGAAATAAGAAATTACTGGGCTATACAATGCACCTACATTTTTGTCCTTTGTTTTTTAAACAAAGTGTGACTCTATCAATATAATACCCAGAAATTCTTTCTCCAGTTCTCATATAATCACCTCATGCTTAGCAGAATACAAGTTCAATATGAAACAGAACAAAACAAGATGCAGATCATTCTGGCTCTCTGTGAAGATTGCCGCAAGCACAGGACTTGAGGGTCAATACCTGGCCATGAGAGAGGGGTCCTGTCAAGCCCAGACATCAGGCCACAGCAGGTGGCCCTGCTGCTTCTCTGGCCACTCTCTATCCCCTTTGAAATAGAGTTATCTTAGAGTGTGACAGATTACCAGCCTTGAGGGCTACAGCTCACTGCTGTTTCCAACAGACAGCAGGACCAGGCAGAGGTAAAGAAAGCCCCAGAACCTCATCTGTGGCCCAGAAAAGCTACTCTAGGGGAAGGGAGCAGTGAAATTTCAATTGAGTTCACATTTGGTCCTTGTTTTCAAGGGTGTCTTCAGGCTACAAGTTTTACTCTATTTGTGTGGACGTGGGTGTTTATTTCCTACAAATGAGCTTAAAATGACAGGCAGTTTCAGAGTACCATCAGTTGAGCAAATAGCCTATATAATAAAAGTCTAAGTGGCATCACACACGACATCATCACAAGATGGCCACCACAAGATGGCTGGCAGGGAAGGGCAGTTGGATGTGACCAGTCCAGCAGGGGAGGGTAGTTAAGAGGCAACCAGGCCTGTAGGAGATGGCAGCTGGGGGCGACCAGGACTGCATGGGAAGGCAGTTGGGGGTGACTGGGCCTGCAGGGAAGGGCAGATGGGTGTGACCAGGCCTACAGGGGTGGGCAGTTAGGGGTGATCAGGCTGGCAGGGGAGTGGTTAGCGGGTGACCAGACTGGCAGGCAGGCGAGCAGTTAGGAGCCAGCAGTTCTGGATTGTGAGAGGGATGTCTGACTGCCAGTTTAGGCCCAATCACTGTAGACCAGCAGTCGGACATCTCCCAAGAGGTCCCAGATCAGAAAGGGTGCAGGCCGGGCTAAGGGACACCCTCGCCCCCCCATTGACGAATATTGTATTAGAAACTAATGCTCTTCCATCACATACTTGAATTGTGTTCACTAATGCTCTTCCATCACATACCATGAATTGTGTTCACTTCAGAATGTGATCTCTTTTAAGGAATATGTTGTCTATTGTCAGTTCCATTTACCCTGACATAGAAAAAATGTTAGTAAGCGTATGTTATCCTTCTCCATTCATGTTTTGGGGTTTCTTAAGTATGAAATGTTCTGACATTTAATACATCATAATGATAGTTCTTAAGGAGAACAGAATCTGGCCCCTAGGTAGAGGTTGCATATACAAAATTAGTTGACTTTACAGTTATTTGCATCTAGAATTAACAGCTCTCCTAGTTGGTCTTCCCCCCTACTCCCCCCCCCCCCCCCCCCCCCCCCCCCGACCACCCCTCTTTCTGGTTATCTGTAAATTTGCAAACACTATCAACATTAACATCCCTGTGTTAATGTCTTGCTTTCAACATATAAGATGAAGAGGTGGTTCTTTTAATTCATAGTGCTTTAAGACAGTGATTTTCAATCAGTGTGCCACCAGAGTTTTCAAAACATGCAATACCTGACTATTCAGTATTTAGGCACATTGTGTAGTCCAATAAAAGAGATACTGACCTCTTTTCTTTTAGATTGGCAAATAAAAAATGACACAGACAACACAACAATAGGCAACCAACAATTATATGTTTGTTCATTTTTGTCAACACACCAAAAAATACTTTTCAGTGTGCTGCAGAATTTTAGTGATTATGTGTGCCATGAGATGAAAAAGATTTAAAAATCACTGCCCTAAGGCAATCCATGCATTTGTGTCTTAGCTAAAAATGTCTTCCAAAATGCCCATCTAAAAAATCTTCTTCTAATGTAGTCCCTATTATGTTAAAAAAAAAAATCAAACCTTTGAATCAAATATTTACCTGAGTTTAGCTATGTGAACCACTGGGGCATAATATCATACATTATTCATCTATTGAATGTAACTTGGGAAGGGTCTCAATGACCCAAAGATAAATTGTTAGTCTTGCTTAGAAGAAAAAATAAAAGTATGCTACCTAAATATTTAGGACAAAAAGATATATTTTACAAAATATTCCTGTTAGGTCAGAGGGGAGTCCAGGGGGGATGCATGCTTCCACAAGGCAGATGGCAATGCAGATGCTGAGCCCTCCCTGGGATTCCTAACAAGGTCAGCTGCCAGACAGATGGAGACATAAGATTCCTTTCTGGAAACCATGAAGACCCCCAGGAGGGAACACCCATAGCTCGCACTCCCCCACCCTCACTGAACAGCTGTATAAAAAACGTCCCTTGCCCTAACCAGTTTTGCTCAGTGGATAGAGCATCGGCCTGTGGACTGAAAGGTCCTAGGTTCGATTCCGGTCAAGGGCATGTACCTTGGTTGTGGGCACATTTCCAGTAGGGGGTGTGCACGAGGCAGCTGATCGATGTTTCTCTCTCATCGATGTTTCTAACTCTCTACCCCTGTCCCTTCCTGTCTGTAAAAAATCAATAAAATATATTTTAAAAACAAACAAAAAACACCCCTTACTCCCCCTGGGCACGACTCCACCAGTCCCTCCCTGGGGCCTCTGGACCTCACTCGGGAGCACAGAATAAATTCTCTTCCTTCAATATTCCTGACTCTCTGACTCAGTTTCCTCCTGTGCCGAGAACCTCACATAATAGTGCCAAAACCCGGGAAAAAGCGAGCACCCCATCCTCCCGTCCCTCCACGGCTAGGGGTGCACTCCTTTCTCTTTCTCGCGGCTCAGGATTTCCTGGTTTCTTTCCTGGGCCTGGCTTTTCTCCCAGCTTGGCAGCAACGTCAGTGGTGAGTCCCGTCTCCCTTGCTGAACAGTGAGGTCGCTTCTGGCTTCTCTGCCTGTAAAAAAAAAAAAAAAAAAAAAAAAAAAAAAAGGTGGCCCGCATCAGCAATCATTCTGTTCTCCAGACCCTTCCAGGAAGGGTCCTCTGGACCCCAGGAGGTAGTGGAGACATCCTTATCTCCCTGGGTTCCTCCTTCTGTCCCTGGCCATGGTTGAACAGCTGGGCCTCTGGCCCTTCAGCCCTGGCTACTGACCTCAGATATTGATCATGGGGAATCAAAATCCTAAATCTGATCTGATCTGAGCACACCTCTAGGGTGCTTGCTTGACAACCTGGCTAAAACTAGGTCTGTCCTAGGACCTCTGTCCTAAACTCCTCATCTACTTCTGCACCGCGGCATGGCCTCAGTGTGAATTGGACAATGGGTCACAATGACCTGGAAATGGGAACCTTGATTTTAACGTCCTCATTGACCTCAGTAATTTCTGCCTGCGAACTGGGAGGTGGCTCAGGCCCCTCCCCAAGCCTATCTCTGTCTGCGCTCCCACCTCTCCCCAAGCCTTTCTCTGCCTACCGATACTGCTTCACTCTCCGCCTTATCTGAGCCTCCGAAAATCTTTCCTCCCCTCCAATTCATCTGTCTCCTTACCCAGGTCATTTCACCATCTGCACGTTCTTCTCCTCCCTCCCAACCGGACCTTCCCTGGGCAATGCTGACTCCCCTCCCTCCCCTTCTCTTCCGCTCACAGCCATGGCTACTACAAGAGCCTGAGGATGGGCATGGAGGGGACATTCCTGGTCCCGTGCCCCCTCCCTCCCTCTGGATGCCTACTCCCTGCTGACTGGTTGCCCTCGGTCCTCCCCTACCCCAACCCAGTGCCCGAGCACATGGCCGCCCCCTCCCTCCTTGTACCTCTGCCCCCTCCACTCCTCCTCAGTCCATCTGCCATAGTTGCCCTCTCCCTCCTGCTGCCGTCTCTCTCTGCCCTCCTCCCTCCCCCTGTAAAACATCCTGGCCCAGCCCTGCCCCACTGCCACGGCCACTTTCCCTGCCACAGCTGCAGATGTGGCGGACAGGTAAGGGAGCCCCACCAGGTGAGACTCACATCCCAGCCCCCACCCAGTATAGCCTCTCCCCCACTCACTCCCTGCCACTCCTCAACTGCCGGAGCCTGCAGCCACCAGCAGCCGGTAGCCCACCACCCTGCCTGTGAGAAGGAAAAAGGGCTAATTCAAAGGTAGCCTTGATGTTCTGGGGGAAATGACCTTCAGCTGAGGCACTGCCTCCATCACCAAAACTGGATTAGCGAAACAAAGCAGAATCACTGCCCTGAGGGAAGGGTGGATTGTTAGCTGATAAAGTAATCTTGAAACACCTGGGAAAGGGTAGATTGTTAAGATGGGTGGAATCTTTGGAACACCTGGGGAAAGGGAGGTTGGGAACACATTTGTAATAAGATTAACTTGGGAAGCAAATATAAGGGAGGGCTCCCTCATGTTACTTTGCTCTTGATTTGGGATCTTTGTCCCCGGAGACTGCGCGTTATTAAAGCTGATTTCTCCACCTCTTCAAAAGCATCGCTTAGTTTTTGGTCTTTCTGCAACACCGGTAGCCCACCACCCTGCTGTTGCTGAGGTTCTTGCCTGAATACTAGCTAGCCACCTCCAACCTCACCCTCCCCTACCCAAGCCAGGCGACTGCTCCTCCCCATCTCCGACTACTTCCCCAGACAGTTAGCACACACGTGCACAAGTCTCTCCTTTCCTCTGTCCTCACCTAGAAGTTGCAGGATGGCCCTCAGACTCCAGTCCAAAATCTAGTGAACGTGGCCTTTAAGGTTTTAATAGCCATGAGGAGCAGGCAGTCAGCCCGCCTTCAACAGAAAGTAAACGTACAGACTTGAGCCTTGGTGGTGACCCTGTGGCCAACAGCAGCCATGCATAGCCCCAAGGGGGCCGTGCACAGTGGGGGTGCAACGGAGGACGAATGCCACCTGGAGACAAATGCAGAAATGGAGGCCACTGGTCCAACCAAGCCCTGCTTGGCATGCGGTCAAAGTGGCCACTGGAAAAGTGACTGCCCCTGGAACTGTGGCAGGCCCTCCATGCTCCAACGTGGAGGGACTGCCCTTCCAGGTCATGACCTGTCGCTGGCCATGCTGGGACTGGCCGAAGATTGAAGGAGCGCGGACTCGACGACCCCCCATCAACCTTGTCAAGCCCAGGGTAATGCTGATGGTAGCAGGTAAGCGTGTCTCCTTCCTGGTTGACACGGGGGCTACCTGCTATATCCAGCCCTCCTTTTCAGGGCCACTTTTTCCTTCCCCGATCTTGGTCATGGGTATTGATGGTAAATCCACCTGCCCACTGACCACCGGACCTCTTCCCTGTCTCCTTGATGATAGCCCTATAACTACTCGTTCTTAGTCAGGCCTTCATGTCCCAGTCAAAGTCAGACTTAAAGACCCCACCTCATTTCCCTCCTGTCCCCAGTTTCCTCCAGACTGGTTCAGGACCTCCAATTGATCAAGGAAGTGGTAGTCCCCATCCACCCAGTGGTCTCTAATCCTTGCACTTTCCGACTTTCTTCTCACAGTCCCTAGCGGGGACCTAATAGCTGTTTTAACTTTTTTTCATTTGCCTCACTGGTCCTGCCCCACTTGTCTGCGGCAGCAGCAGCCAGTAGAAGTTACACCCCTCCCCTTGGCCAAATTTGCAACCCCACAAGGCCGAGCCATTCCTGGGACTGTAAACACCTTATCTCCTTACCTTCTCTAAGACTATCCCCTACTCTGACAAAGAAATTTACTCCTTTCTCAGGCTCACTGGGTACTCTCGCCTCCAGGTTACATGACGAGGGGACTCCCTCACTGAGTCTTTAGATCCCAAAGACCAACATTTTCACCCCTTTCATGCTCTGAAAACTGCTCTGACCTCAGCACCTTCTCACCTAGCCCTTCTCCCCCACTAGACCTCTCCTAAAGAACAATTTCTTTGACTGAGATCATTATCTCAAGGAAAAATGCGGCAGTTTTAAAATCCAAGTGGCCGGAGACTTGGGAGAAGGCTGCGGGGTCCTGCTCCCTCCTCTTCCTGCATTTTCTCCAGCCCCTATACCAGGATGCTAAAGAAACACCATCAGGCCCCCTCTCCTCACCCTCCCTCATTTGTCAGGTTTTCTCTAAGCTCTGGGATACCCTCCTGGCATCTCCGCCCTCCCTCTCTCCCAGACACCTCTAAGCCTTTCCAACTATTTACTGATTAAAGACAGAGGATGGCTATTGGGGTCCTCATCCAGCCCCTAGGGCTGACCTTCACCCCTGTAGCCTACCTGTCCAGACAGCTTGACCCCACGGTATGGTACCGGGAATGGCAGCCCTGCCTCTAGGCTCTGGCTGCAGCTGCTGTTCTCACCAAGGAAGATCAAAAAATCTGCCTCCAACAACTCTTACAGGTCTCCTCCACAGACTACAGGATCTTCTGTCCCACACATCCTTATCTCTCCTAGCCATGCCCTCTCGCATGCAGGAACTCCATCTCCTGTTCTTCAAAGTCCTGACATGGCCCTGACCCAGTTCCCAGCCCTAAACCCGGCCACTCTCCTTCCCGTGGCCTCCATCCTAGCTGCCTCCACTCTACCTGCAGCAATGCATTCCTGCCCCAAGGTCATTGAGGCCCTCACTCAGCCTCGGGCAGGACTCTCAGATCCTCCTCGCTCCAATTCTGACTTTATCCAGTAAGATTGAGAGAATTAATGGACTCCTTAAAGACCATCTGACTAAACTCTCTCTAAAAATTCACAGCTCCTGGCCAGACCTCCTCCTGCCCATGGCCCTGCCCAGAATCCGGTCTTCACCAAAGAGCCCCACCTTCTTGAGACCTTTTGAGCTTCTATACGGGAGATCCTTCTTGCTCAACCACCATCTCTCTACTGATCCTCCTCCCCTGGGTGCTGATCTTCCATGTCTGTCCCTACTCAGACAGCTGCTCTGAGAACACACAGACAGGTTTCTGCCCAAGCCAGAACCAACTGACCAAGGCTCCTGAGGATCAGCCCTTCACCCTGGTGACTCGGTCCTCCTTAAGGACCTCACACTGTAATCCTTACAGCCCCCACCGCAGCCAAATTGCTTGGTGATCCATCATGACATCACCTCTCTAGGCTCAAGAGGACCCCGGAGCAGCATGACTTCTATAAATGTGAGGTGTTGGGCCCCACTAAGGTTCTCCTCAGTCTCCCCCTCCCCCTTCTCCTCCCAGCCCTGAGCAACCTACACCCACCCGTCGGGCCACCTCCCTCCCTGTCATGTTAGGAGTGAGTATCGCTGCCTCAGTAAACCTCGCCGGGGGTGGGAGGGGGGGGCCCTCGGGAACAGTCTGGTCACTGCACAGGACCTCAATGACAAGCTCCAGTTAGGCCTGAAGTCTACAACCGCCTCTTTAGCCTCCCTACAGTGGCAAGTAACATCAATAGCCCAGATAGCTCTACAGAACCTGCATGCCTTAGATCTCTTGTCAGCAAAAAAAGGAGGGACCTGCATGTTCCTTCAGGAACAATGCTGCTACTACATCAACGAGTCCAGAGTAGTGAAACAAAACAGGCAGATCCTGACTGAGCTGAGTGAAGAACTATATGCAAGACACTCCCAGAACAACTCTCTTTTCAGCCATTCCAAAGCCCCTTAGCTACCTGGGTCCTACCCATGATAGGGCCCCTAATTCTCATCTGTGTCTTTTTTCTCTTAGTCCCCCTGCCTCCTTAAATTCATCCGCTCCCAGATTGCAGAGATGTCACGGGTGACTGGAAATTGGCTCCTGCTCCATCCCTACACTCGGCTACCCTCCGACCTCCAACCTACCTTGCCTGACCCCTCCCCCCCACATCATCCTTGGTCAGCTGGAAGCAGCCAGAATGACCCTGCGCCCCTATCACCAAAAGGCCAGAATGTTGTTAGGTTGGAGGGGTGTCCAGACGGTATGCATGCCTCCATGAGGCAGATGGTGATGCAGATGCTGAATCCTCCCTGGGATTCCTAATAAGGTCAGCTGCCAGACAGATGGTGACATAAAGTTCCTTCCTGGAAACCGTGAAGACCCCTGGGCAGGAACGCCCACAGCTCACACTTCCCCCACCCTCACTGAACAGCTGTATAAAAAACTCCTCTTACTCCCTCTCAGCTCCACCGGTCCCTCCCTGGGGCCTCTGGACCTCACCCGGGAGTGCAGAATAAATTCCCTTCCTTCAATCTTCCTGACTCTCTGACTCTGTTTCCTCCTGTGCCACGAACCTCACAGTTCCATTGTATTCTTTCTGTCCTAATTTTACCAGACAAAGTTTATTTACTGAGTGAAGAACAAAGCAGCTCACTGCTTTTCTCCTCCACAAGGATACACAAGCCTAGACATAGTTATTTTGTGGTTTCCAAGTTTTGTAGATTTTGGCAAAATGGAAAACAGGAAAACATTTATTTATGCCACTTTAAAGATATCTAATATTTGGTTTTCTATATTCAATGGAGATTGACTTGTTTTATGACATGCATTGAATAGCAAAGTAATACTAAATTTTTCATTATTTTAATAGATCCACTTTTTGAAACTTTGGGGATTTATTATATATTGAGTTTTTTAAGTCTACCTTATATCAGATTAATTATTCATTTTATAAGTATTAAGGATCTACTTCCTACCTAAGTAGGAAGAACTAAGAAGAAAAGAAGAAAACTATAGTCTTTGCTTCAAGAGTCCCCATTCTACGAGTGGCTAAAGACCAACTCTTCCCTTTTCCATTATCAAGCTGGTTAATGCTGGATCTTTTTAAAAAGAAAATGTTGAGAAAGAAGTCATAGAAAATGGGTACTGCCAGGGAGAATATTTGGCCATCTACTTATTAAAGAGAGAGAGAGAGAGAAAGAGAGAGAAATAAGACACATCTTTTAATGAAATAAACTATTATCAATATGTAGAAAAACATAATGCATTTTGTTCACAACTTTTCTTATAACAGGTTTCTTTCAAAGGCAAGGTGTATTTGTACACTAGTGAATCTATTTTAAAATCAGTAAATGCTGAGTTTCAAAAAAAAAGCCCACCCTGAAAAATGCTTAATTCATAGATGGACATTATAGGGGGCAAAGTTGGTTAGAATCAGAAGACATTCTGCATTTTCTAAATGCTGACCAGTTCATCACTCTCCTCAGGAGGAAAGGCTTGCATTTTCTTTTACTGTAAACTTTGGTGCATTCATTTTCTAAACATAAAATAATAATGATTTATAATAGCATCCACTTCAAGTATAGAATTATTGACTAGAATTATGCTACTAATGGAATTTAAGCTACTTTCATGTACTATTCATAGTAATACACAGTTTGGGCTCTAGACAAAATTGTTAAATAGGCAAAACTTATATTTGGTGCCTTCCCCTTCAGTAGAAATTTTCCCTAATGGGGAAAGCTAGATCCATACTTGCTCAGGAGTTTATAGCTAATGTAGCAAAATATTCAGTATTTTGTATCCAGTATTTTACTTAATTTGCACAGTAATAATGAATTTTTGACATTTCAGGAAAAAAAAAGTTACTCTAAATTTGAGATTTCAGGTTGCAATGGCCAGCCAGCGAAGGGGTATCTGGTCCAGAAGAGCCCCATGCACATCTGCCATGTTTCTCTGTCAATGTGGAAGCTGACTCTTGTAAAAACAGCAAAGCACTCAATTTTAAGCATAAATCTAGCAATTACTTATAAGTATCTATTAAATTATTTTAATTAAACATTATACAATAGCACTTTGCAAAATGCTACACAATCTCATTATGAATATAGAGCACTCATGTTCTCTATGCTTTTCCAAAATACAGATAGCAAGACACTTAAACATACTATCCTTTGTTTGTCTAAAGAAAATTTCCATGAAATAAGGAAGAAAAAAAACCTGTAGACTCCAGAAAATTTCACTGGTCTCCTTACCTACCTTATCTACAAATTAGGGGCCTGGTGCACAAAAATTTGTGCACTCAGGAGGACCTTCAGCTCGACGTGTGCCCTCTCACAGTCTGGGACCCCTCTGGGGATGTCCATCAGGCTGGCATGCCTGGTCAGCCTGGGTGAGGGGCTGATGGCTGTTTGCAGGCTGGCCAAGCCCCCCAGTGTGGACCCTCACCCCATGGGGATGTGGCCAGGCTAGGTGATGGGCCGAGGGCTATTTTTAGGCTGCCCACAGCCCCTTCAGGTTTTGGGTTCCTACTGGGGTACCTGGAAGCCTAGGTGAGGGGCTGGTGGCTGTTTCCAGGCTGACCAAGCCTCCAAATGGGGTCCCTCACCCCATTGGGGTGTGGCCAGCCTGGGTGTGGGTCAGAGGGGCATTTTCAGGCTTTCAAGCTGCCCACAGTCCCTTCAGGTTTTGGGCCCCTACTGGGATACCTGGCCAGCCTGGGTGAGGGGCTGATGGCTGTTTGCAGGCTGGCCAACCCCCCCCCCAGTGGGGTTTCTCACCCCATTGGGGTGTGGGCAACATGGGTGGGGGCCTGAGGGCTGTTTTCAGGCTTTCAGGCTGTCCACAGCTCCCTTTGACCCAATGTCCCAGCAAGGCTGGCTGGAAGCAGGTTTCTGGGGTTTGTTATCTTCTATAATTGATACACTGTTCCTTTAAGCCAAGGCCTAGGCAGATAATGAAGCTTCCTGTCTGATTCAGCTTCTGGCTTCTAAAATTGAAAGAATGTAGCCTTAGTAGACTCTAGGCAGGCAGTTTCCTCCATCACTCTGAGGCTTCTATAATTGAGACAATGTTGCAAATATGTTGTTGTCTAGAGCCAGGAGAAGCCCAGCCGGCAAACAGTTTTACTCCTGCTGCAACTGAAGCTGCCTGTTTACTCTAGCAGCTCTGTGACTGCTGGCCTCCATCTTGGATGGGTTAATTTGCATGCAATCGCTCTGATTGGCTGGTGGGCATGGCTTAGGCATCCCAAAGAAATGGTCAATTTCAATATTATGCTTTTATTAGATTAGATACCTTATTGATGAGAAAGAACAATAGAATTTCCAGTTGCCAACTCAACTCTCCATTTTCTGAATCATTCCTAGAGAGAAAAAAAGAGTACAATGGAATAGATTTTAAACTAAGAATCAAAGTTCCAAAAGTTCAAGTCATGAACCTGCCTCTGTGAAATTTGAGCAAATCACATCTTTTTGGACTTTAGATTCTTATCTACATAAACAATTAGATTTCAGAAATCCCCATCAGCACTAAAAGTATCTTGAATTTAAGAACACAATAATAGACAAGTATAAATAATTATCCAATTGAAGCCCTAACTTGGAATGATAAAATAGGGCTTTAAATATTTTAATTACATGAAAAAATGAATGGCTTTCTTATTTCCTCTTCCATATAGTCATACTTAAATCTATCACAGCCGTCTAGTTATGATTCATTAAGGAAGAAAAATAGCATTCTTCCTGATTTAGTGAAGGGCTCATTTTAAATGTAATTCAGTTCAAAGTTGCCTTTTCTGTGTGAATGAATTTACATAACTGATTCCAGAAAGAGGATTACAAATTAAGTAAGATAATAGAATTTCTAATAATTAATGTGTGTGCTAGTCTTAGTCTATTTCATGTAGATCTGTTTTATTTATTCCGTAGTCAAATATAACATGCGGCAAAAATATAGTTTTAAGTATGCAAAACACAGTTTTTTCTTGTATAATTATTTATTAATTATTGTATTATTTTCCATATGAACAACAGTAAACCTACTTTTGCCTTACCCTGTGCAAACCAAAATGAGACAGAGAGCTGAACACCAAATTTGGTTTTACACTGCAGCAAGGGAAGCCCTGCCAATAGCAGAGCTTAACCTTGTGTGTGTTTTTTGTTTTTGTTTTGTTTTTTTGTTGTTGTTTTTTTAATATATTTTATTGAATTTTTTTTTTTACAGAGAGGAAGGTAGAGGGATAGAGAGTTAGAAACATTGATGAGAGAGAAACATCGAAGAGCTGCCTCCTGCATATACTTTACTGGGGATGCGCCCGCAACCAAGGTACATGCCCTTGACTGGAATTGAACCTGGGACCCTCTGATCCGTAGGCAACGCTCTATCCACCGAGCCAAACTGGTCAGAGCTTAGCCTTGTTTTTATAAATTGCTTAATAACACTTAAGTAACTTTTGAGAAATTGGATTTTCCCCACTTCTCCTCAGGCAGGAACCAGAAACAGGAAAAGCTCTAAATATGGTTAATAGAACCCTTTTCTTCAGATTGTTTCCTGAAACTGAATATAAGTCATAGACCAGATTGGTTCTTTTATTTTTGTTTAACATTATCTTCAGATAAACACTTTTTAATAATAGACTACTCTTTGAGTCTCTGATTTAAGTAGTGACTATTGATTGACTAGTTAGAACTTCCATACTTTATAAATTGTTCTCTAGAGGTAATGAAATGAAGAAATCAATGCTCTTATTTGCGTTTTTATTCAGTCTACAGAGTGAATTGGATTTTCAAACACCAGAGACAAAAGGTTATTTTATAATGCTATGAACTAAGGAATAAAATTTTAAAAGGACTACTAATATCAAAGCAAATATTGCTCAAAATATTATTAAATATTCTAAAACGAGTGATTAATGTGAAGAGAACCAACCCTCAATCCTTAGGTATGACTTGTTTTAAAACAGAAATTGTCATATTCATCATTATTCCCTTGCCACTTAACATCTGCAAAACAAAGTCATCTGATGACTAAGAGCAGGGGCTTGGAATCACATAGAACTGGTTTTGTCCTGCATGTGTGGCCAGAAGCAGGTGGCTTAGTTTTTCTAAATCTTAGTTTCTTTTTCTATATAATGAAATAATAGTAGTTCTTCCTCCTAGGGTTCTAAGGAGGATTAAATAGGTAATTTATAACATGAAGTCTGGTTTATGAACTGCAATATAAGAAATGGTAGCATTATATTACTATTATTATTATTATTATTATTATTACTACTACTATAATATTTATTTACTGAATAAATGTTGATGGGATGAGCTTGGAGAACAAGTTTTCAGAGGTCTGGGGCTTGCTATCCTGCCCCTGATGTCTCTCCCATATCCCATCCTCACCCCAATACATCAGCTTCAAGTATTTAGAACTTGGTAGTTCAAACCAAGGCCCCTGTCTAGTCCATTGCATCTTTGGTGTTACCAAATGGTATATATTCCTCCAATAACATTGAGCCTACTAAGCACTTTTCTATACTCTGCTCATAAAACTTATGAATAAGAAGTTTTTAGACACCCATGTAGTTAAATGCTATAAGAAAGTAGGCACAAAATATAATGGGAGCTTAGAGGGCAGAAAATTATTTTAAATGGAGGTGAGTTGAATTATATATTAAAGAAGTAAAATTTGAGCTTCCTTCATTTTTATTAAGATACTAGGGGCCTAGTGCACAAAAATTTGTCACTCGGGAGGTCCCTCAGCCCAGCCTGTGCCCTCTCACAGTCTGGAACCCCTCTGGGGATGTCCACCTGCTGGCGTGCCTGGCCAGCCTGGGTGAGGGGCTGATGGCTGTTTGCAAGCTGGCCAAGCCCCCAATGTGTACCCTCACCCCATTGGGGTGTAGCCAGCCTGGGTGACAGGCTGAGGGCCATTTTCAGGCTGCCCACAGCTCCTTCAAGTTTTGGGTCCCTACTGGGATGCCTGGGCAGCCTGGGTGAGGACCTGAGTGGCATTTTCAGGCTGCCCACAGTCTCTTCAAGTTTTGGGTTCCTACTGGGGTACCTAGCCAGCCTGGGTGATGGGCTGATGGCTGTTTGCAGGCTGGCCAAGCTCCCCAGTAGGGACCCTCACCCCATTGGGATGTGGCCAGTGTGGGTGATGGGCTGAGGGGTGTTTTCAGGCTGCCCATAGCTCCCTTTGACCCAATGTCCTAGCAAGGCTGGCTGAAAGCAGGTTTCTGGGTTTTTTTTTATCTTCTATAATTGATACTGTTCCTTTAAGCCAAGGCCCAAGCAGGTAACGAAGCCTCCTGTTGGCTTCAGCTTCGTGGCTTCTATAATTGAAAGAATGTAGCCTTAGTAGACTCTAGGCAGGCAGTTTCCTCCATCGCTGGTGCAACGGAAGCCTGCTGTTGCCTGGAGCACAGAGAAGCCCAGCCAGCCTGCCGGCAGACAATCTACTCCTGCTGCAACAAAAGCCTCTGTTTACTCCAGCTCCGTGACTGCCAGCCTCCATCTTGGCTGGGTTAATTTGCACGCAGTTGCTCTGATTGGCTGGTGAGTGTGGCTTAGGCATCCTGTAGAAATGGTCAATTTAAATATTACTCTTTTATTAGATTAGATAACTGCCATACATTATATTACTTTCAGATGTATAACATAATGATTTGATATTTGCACATATCTAAACTAATAAAAGCGAAATATTAAAATTAACCGTTTCTCCGAGACAGGGTAAGCCACGCCCACCAGCCAATCAGAGCGGCTGTATGCAAATTAGCCCAGCCAACATGGCGGCCGCCACTCCCGGACCTGAGTAAACAGCCCTTTCCATTGCAGCAGGAGGGAAAGTGAAGCTTCGCCCCTCAGCTCAGCTCCGATTAAACTGCCTCTAGCAGTTTTGAAACATTGTAACAATCATAGAATCCTCCGGAGCTGAAGGAAAGAGCAGCTCCAGCCTAACCAGTAACAGTAACAATTGTTTCATTATAGACTCTGCGAGGTGAGGCAGAGGCTTCGTTAGTAGTTAGAAGGCCGCCTTAAAGGAACAGTGTATCAATTACAGTGTATCAAGGAACAGTATCAATTATAGGAGAAAAAACTCCGGAAATCTGCATCCAGCCAGCCTTGCTGGGACTTTGGGCAATGGGAGCT
>PVJC01009718.1:0-25847 GCA_004026665.1 Murina feae
CGCGCGCCTCCGTACCTCTGTACTTTGCTTCCGCTGCTGCTCTGAGTCTCAGACTCTTCTCTGGTTGTAGGATTTTCACTCAGCCAGCCGTCCTGTGGGTGCGTGTGGTGTCCGTGTGTTCTTTTCGCGGTTTTTCTGAAATAGTTGTTCACAGCTGCATATGCGGTGTCTACCCTATGCCGCCATCTTGTTTCTCCTTGTTTCTCTTTTATTAACCTGTGTTTCATAACAGAGACCCCAGCCAAGAAACTGGAAGGGTAGAAGGAAAAGATTGGTTTCCTCTCCTGTAACAGGGATATGACAAACGGGTGCCCAGTGCCACCTACAAACTGGCTTTCTTTTTCTTTGCAAGTTTACAATGCATGGTTATTCTTGTCCTGCTCCCACCTGGGAAATCAATCAGGTTTTAAAAAAAATCTTCAAACGTAATTCTGACAAAATCCCAGTCCACAATCCTCTACATCTCTCCTAAGCCTCCCCTACTACATCTACGATGGCTCAGTGAGATTTATTGCAGCACCAGGTAATCTTGAAACCCTGTACGAATCACTGGGTTACAGTTCAACAGCATTAGTTTTTAAAGTAGTTCAGTGCTCACTTAAACATAATTCAGATTGTATAGTAACTTTCATGTGTTATTATAGCTAAGATTAGATATTAGGAATATTTAAGAATGATTGCGCTCACCCCCACGGAGAGGCATGTGCTAAGTGCACTGATTGCACTGTCTTATCCCCATGAAACCTCTCTTTGGTAGGTGCTATTTATGCCTGTTTTACAGAAGAAAACAGATTCAGAGAAGGTAACTTGCCTATCTGATAAGTGATAAAACTAGATCCTGCACCTAAGAACATCTAAGACCAAAATATGTGGTTTTAAGCATCATGCTACATTTTTCCTCACCGCCCTTATCTGTTTTGTTTTTACGTTCTAGTCAAAATCTGAGCTGATTTTCTCCATTTCCCTGGCCTTTGGAAAATTACTAACCTGTCTTTTGGGTCCCAACTTCACCCCTTTCTTTGGGTTTCAAGCTGTTGTTGAGAAAATATAATTAAAAACAAAATCTCTGAACCCAGAAAAACCTCTCCATGAAGGTAGAAGAGAAAGAAAACAGTTTGAATATTGAGTAAGCATTAAAGCAGAATGTGATGTGCATCACAGGCAACCCGCTGAAGGGATTGTGAGGATGGAGAAAAGCCTCACTCTTGCATATAGGCTGAGTGGAGGACAATTGCAGTCCACTAGTCCATTTTGCAAGATGCGTTTGGCAATTTGCATTCAGGTGACAAGTTAGACCCAGAGCCTCCCAGGGCACTAGAGGGTGGGCCTTATTTTTGTTATTGATTACATTCCAAAGAGATGACTACCAGGTCCTGGAGGAAATATTTCTGAGTTGTGAGAGGGGCTATAGGTTTATTGAGCCATTAAAAAGATTTACATACATTTGAGGATAGAGAAAGAAATTCTGAAAGAAAAGACTGGAGAGATGAAAGTTTCTTATTTTCCACTGGAAGAATTAAGCCTCTTGTTTTTTAATTTGCTTCTTACACTATCTAAGTCCTAACTCTGCGGGAGTACATTGGCTTGACCCATCCTTCACCAATGCCCAGCTCTGAGGGCTGTGCCTCTTCACTGCTCCTGCTCTGGACAATTTCCTACCAAGGTCTCCCTACATCTCTGTGGTGCAGGGGTTCTGGGGGCCCACGGACTTGAGGGTCTGCCACCCACTGAGGGTTCTGGACTGCATGGAAAGAATTCAAACTTGAGCATAGAGTTGAAAGTGAAAGAGATTTTATTAGTGAAGCAGTGAGACAGGGTGGCTACTCCACACAGAGCAGCCCCCTTGGTGGATGTGCTTCCTTCACTGAGGTTTGTTAGATCAGGTGGGGGTGGGGTTAGGGCATTCCATGAGGGGAAAGAATATTCAGGATCTTCCAGGAAAGGAGTGGAGATTTCTCAGAAAAGCCCCATCGGCCATTTTGTGTCCTTAGATGAGCTTTACATTTCTGATCACGGTGGCACAGGGTGTGCTGTGTAGCATGTTAGTGTATTACAATGAGCCACCCTGTTGGATTGAGCTAGTCTTTGCCTATTTTAAACAATAAATCCAGTGGGGGGTGGTCTGACAGTCCCTGTAGCTTTTACAGATTCAGCTGTTTCACCACATACCCTATCTCTCTGCCTAGGACTTCACTTCTGTGGTATCTCAGTTCTTCTTAAAGTAGCTACCTCTCCTAGACACATTTCTGAGTCTATTTCCTTTCCTTAGGAGCAGGATTAGAGAAGTCATTTGTTTTTCTTCAACTGAATTTCCATTTCATATAGTTTGGAGGCAGGACTGGGATGACTCCCAAATACCCAGCTGTAGAGGACCCTGCCCAAGCACTTAGTGACTCAGATTACATTTTGTGGAAGAGGTCAAACCTCCAGGAAGAATTAGGAGAGAGATGAAAGGGCCTGTCTGATACAGATCTATCTTCCAGTTAAATGGCCAGAAAAAAAAAACAATTGGCTGCTTGAGCTTTATATAAACCAACCCTCTTATGGTTCCTGGTGGGGTCCAGAAATTAAAATGACAAAGTTTAACAGGAGAAAGGCATACAGATTTATTTAAAATGAGTTTTATGAGACATGGATGCCCTCATAAGAAAAGAAAGACCCAAAGAAATGGTTAAGCCTGAGTGTTTTCATAGGTTTGATGAAAAAGATAGCAGTAGCGAAATACAGTAGGCAGGGGATATAAGGCAAGTGTAGTAAACTAGGGACACTTACCAGGGCCTTCACTCAAATTATTCTGTGTCCCTCTGTCTTGGAGATAAGCTTGCTCCTTTACTGCGAGTTTAAGGAGGGCACCTCTCCCATAAGGGTCTTACAACTGGTTTCAGGGGAGAAAAGCAAGGGAAGGTCAGACAGAGACCTTCCTGCTTCGACTGTTTTCTCATCCTACTTCAGCTTAAAATATTTACTATGCCAAGTTGTCATATTTTGAAGTAGCATATTCTGAACACCGTCTCTTAACCATAAATTGCATTTTTAACATTGAAGTGCATTTCCTAAGAGTGCCTTCCCTCTAATCCTCCTTTAGACAAACCTTTCCTTGTCCTCCTAATGTCTCTTTTATTTAGAGCTGAGTTTTGAAAACACCTGATTTCAACCATGGATGATGTGATATGAAGTTCAAGGTCAAGGAATGCCACCCCACAATATGTCACTTTGGCATAAGCATTATCTTTAGCTGAAGGGATTTGAGTTTCTCAAGTCCCTTATCTGCCTATAAAGAAGTGCCTCCAAAAATAACTCAGTTATTACAAACCCCATCCCTAGAGAAGCTCTAATGTTCTCCTGAGAGAAGAGAAGTCAACTCCACACCCAACTAGGCATTGTCACAAACTACACTCTCTTATCTGTTCTCCTAAGAGCCCATTTATCTTTCCAAAAGAGCATTTGTGTTTCCATAAGTGCCTTTTCTTCCCAGCTTCTAGGAAGTTATTTGTTTTCCCAGAAGTGCCTCTGCTCTCCATCTCCCCTTTTCCCCACTGAGATGGTATGTAACTCTCAAATTTCACCACTCCTTTGGGTATTTACTTCTGTGTGTGATGTCTCTTGCTTTACAATTAAAAAATAATATATTTATATGCCTTTTCTCCTTTTAATCTGCCTTTTGTCAGTTTAATTTACAGGTCTCCAGTCACTGAACCTAAGAGGATAGAGAAAAAGCTTTTTCTCCCAGGATTTGCTTTAAAATAAAGTAGAAGTGAAGAGTGGATGAGTAAGAATTAGCTGTGGATTGATAGCTATTGAGATTGGTAATGTCTCCTTTACCGTTTTCCAGACTAAGAAGTTTTAAAATTTGATTTCTGTTGTCAAGAATTTCCTAATTTGGCTTCCCATCATTCTTATTAGGGAAACAAGGAAGGATTCATAGCTGAAAATTCACCCACCATATTTTTGGAGGAGATATTTGGTTTTCTATATGGGTAGAGTAAGTGATCATCCACAAGAAAGCTATTAACTATTGTGTATTATAGGCCTATAACATGCTAGGTATCTGTGTGGTACTTCATAAACACTACTTTGAATCTTCACAAAAAGCCTGCATGGCAGGAATTATTATCTCCATCTTGTAAGTGTGGCAATTGAGAATCATAATTAAGTTGGCCAAGATCACCCAGCTAGTAAATAATAGATCTGGGATTCAAACCCAGCTGTGTCCTCAGCCTGTGCTCTTTCATTCCCATACTTGACAAATGTTACTGAAGGCCTGCAGTGCCCCAGGCATTTTCCAGAGCAGCAAACTTGGAGAAGGCCATCTCTGCCCACATCAGCAGAATCTACGATTTCCTCCTTCTCCCCTGAACCACTTCCAACCCAGGATTTGACTTCTGGGCAGAAAAGCAGGACCTGACACTAATTTTCTTTCTCTCGATCACATGGAAAGCCACGGTACAACAAATTTATTGACAAGAAGTATATTGAGAAACAATTGATAGTTTTTCTGATAATTGGATTTCCAGATATAATCTTCAATTCTTCTAGAGAATAAATATTTGACATATTTTTTAAAAATAGATTTTTTCCCATTTTCTATTAACAATGCAGAATGTTATTAAAATTGTGCAAGACAATAGGTTTGCTTTGTGTAGAACAAATTCATTAGGATACTTAAAGCAAGTGTATTTCAGATTTCTTTTTGTTCAAAGAACTGGCCAAAGTTATAGGGCAGAGAAGCTGCACATGCCCAGAGAGTGTTCTTTATCTGGGACAGTGCCAGAGACCAACAGTTACTAAGGTACAGCTGGCTGAATGCCTAGTATTAGCTCAGGTCAGATTTTATATCATATTGGACCTGATGGCCATTTCTCTGCCAAGTGATCATTTCTGCAATCTCAGGAAAGTCTGCCTACCTTCCCTGAATTGACAGAGTGGGACATGAGACAGTAAGACTGTAAGGAGGGGGGGGGGGGGGAGGACATGCACATTTTAATTTTTGGAGACACAATACACTAATTCATCAGCACCTAGATTCTGGTCTTCTGGTCAATGGCAGCCCTTTGTGGTATTTAGCCCACTAGTAAGAGTTTCTGCTGTCATTTGTTTTAATTTCAGCCATTTTTGTAAATGACTAAAGTGATTGGCGCCTAGCTTTATTTCTCCTCCTGAGATATATTTGGGAGAAAGAAGTAAAGTGAAACAAAGAGCTATTTTTGAGACTAGCAAAGGGACCTTGGATCCTCCTCTTTATATTTTAAAGGGAGATTTAAAAGAAGCCTTCTTTTCTGGCTAGTTCTTGCCTATTTGCTCACAGTGGTGGGTGGTGGTGGGTGAGACAGTGGGCTCCACGGCCATATTCCCTCAAAACCATATTATCATAGCTCAAACTTGCTCCCCCGTACTGGGTCTTATTCATCAGGACTCATTGGTTGTATGAGAATAAAACCCACTCAAAACAGCTTAAGCAACAGGGGATTTTATTAAAAGGGCAAGGAGGTGGTTTAGAATACTCCAGAGCAGGAATGCAGCCAAGCCAGGAGCAGATGGGAACCAGGGCCTCAAAAAGAGTCAGAGTAGATCTTTCTATGTCTGCTTCATTCTTTGTCTGCTTATTCTCTTTAACAGAGAACCTAGCCCCCTCTGCTTTCTTTCACTGATAGAAAACAAAACAAAAACCAAACAAACAAAAAAACACTTCCAACAGCTTTTAAGTTAAAATATTATAGGTGTGACTCCAGAAAAATCCCCCCCCGCCCCTCTGTCTCCTTCTCCCTCTCTCCCCCTTTCTCTTTTTTGCCAGGTCTAAATTCTTAGAGAAGACTCGATGTTCCAATCTGGGTCAATTGTCCACTTCCTGGACAATTCGCCAGATAGATTTTGCTATAAAAGATGGATCATAGGGGAAAGTTTGGTTTAGAAGAGGAACTCATGATGTGAAGAAAGAAATCTGGGCTCAGGGTTCAGGGCTCAGGGCACCCAGTGCTCATGCCAGCCTGGGCATAGCTGATTATATGAAGATCTATATTTTTCTGGACCTCCATTTCCTGGGAGGGAGGTGGATTAGATAATCTTTATGGCTACTTAGGGCTTTCACAATGTGCTCTTCCTGGTGTAGTGGAAAGTGGTATTGGTTTAATAAGAGAGAAAAGTCTTGGGAAGAGAATATAAAGCTTATTAGCAAAATTCAGTCCTTCTGATTAGGGGCCACTCTTGGCATCAGAAAAGAGATGCTTTACAGGATTATTCTTATGGGTGTTTGTAGGGTTAATGGATGCTTATGTACATGGCTGGGAGAAGGAGGGATGGAATTTCACATATATCATTGATATTTAGCGAAACGGTCCTATTGCTATCATCAACTGCCTGGATGTGACATGTCTGTGCCCAAGACTGAAACTGAGGCTGTGGAAGCAAGGGGAGAGGTTGCTCTGTAGAAAGAAAGCATTTTGAAAGAAAAATTCCTTGTACTTTCTGTAGTGTACATAGAGGCAAGGCAGAGAGTAGAAGGTGAAGATGCTCTTCTGTGGCTAGAACTCAGAGCTAATTCCCTGACCATGTTACCAGATGGGGACAAAGCCCAGGGCGGGTCTGTCTCAGGCAGGACTGCAGTGTGTGGGTTCTTTCCTACTTGGTGTAGAAAAGATTTCACAATACGAGTCCAGGTGACTTTGGAGGATGTTTACTAAAGCTGGGGACAGTGAGAAAAAGGAAGGGCTGGGGGTAGAAGAAGCGTAGGAGAAATCCTAGGTCTTGCTCTGCTTTGGCTCCCTAGACAAGTTATAAGAGCACAGCGAGCCAAGGTGGGGCTGCTTTTAGCTCACAAGTCAGAGAAAAAGAGGGCCTTGGAGACAAGTTCAGGGGTAAGCCCAGACAAGCTGCTGCTGCCCACTGCTCCCCAGGTTGCAAATATAGTGGGGACCCTTAGAGTCTAATTAGGAAAGAAGAGTAAAGTTGCATGACGGAGTGACAAGAGAGACGTGGGCATGAGGGTTTTAAATCTTGCCTCTCTGGGTGGGAGTTCTAGGGGAGATCTTAAGGGAGGGTCATAAGAAAATATTTATTAGCTTTCCAGGTGTGTCCTTTAACAATGTTGATTCATCAAAGTAACTGTATAGGGGAGTTTGGGATTGTTTTTAGGTCAGCTTCACTGCTTCACTTTTATCTTGGGTCTGTCTGGCTCTAATTGCTTTTCTTCTTGTCCTTGTTGTTTGTTCCCCTTCATTCGTTCTTGGATTTGGTTGGCGCAAATGGCACTAATTGGGTCTCTGTTACCTACCTCTCCAACCAGGGTGATTTAAGCTATTTATTACCTGGTTAGAGAGAAGTGTAAACCATTTGCTCTCAAGTGTCCTTTGTTGGGGAAAAGAAGGTCTTGAGACTTACTAGCTGGCTATAAGTGGATCAAAATGTTTGGCCTTGTTTAATTATTTTGAATCAGTTTTCCCATTCCACTTGCCAAGGAATTTCCCCAGCTTTTTACTATCCTGCCTCAATCATACACTGTCCCCGCCAACTCTCCATTCCTTCATTCCTCCTAGACTCACCTATTGTCTACATCACCTCTCATCCATCAGTCATTCTTTATTCTTTTTATCTTCCCGTCCTTTTTTGACTCCACTTGACTCTCTACAGACTTTGTACTCCAAGTCACTTGCTGACCACCCACAACAATCCTCAAAATTGTTGCCTGTTGGACCTCCCACTCTGTCTTCCACAGCAATTAAAGCTCTCTCAATCCATCCACCCTGACACAGGTCACCTGTCTTTCCTTTTGAGCTTTGTCATCTGGGAATTTCTCTGTATCTCTCAAATCTCCTGTCCACCTCAGCCAAAATTCTACCACATCCTCTAGCCAAGACACCTGTTCCTTCAATAACAGTGTATACGTTGCAACTTAATTTTTTCCCTCTCCACTGGCATCTTCCAAGGCCTTTTACAAACAAACAACCTACTTCTTTTATGCCTAGGTTTAATACCCAGAATACCAGTAGTTACCAAAAATAAACAAAGTAAACTCAATGTTTTAACCCAGTCTCCTGGTTATGGTTAAATTTGGTGGAACATAACTTCAGATCAGGTTATGGAATGAAAGGGACACATTTTGAATAGAAACCCTAACTCCTACAGGCTTCAACATTAAAAGCAACTGAAAATCCTAAAGAGGAGGCAAAAAGGCTTGATTTTGCAATTCAGTGATGTCATCAAGAACTTGATTTCTTTCATTTTGTCTATTTCTCCACGGTGTTAACTTCATGGAGTTGAGGCTCCAGGATGGCTAGAGCAGCATCCTGACCTACAGACTTCCTGGGTCACCTCTAAGGCAAGAGAAAGTTCATCCCCACGTCCCCAGCCAGAGTCCTGAGGTTTACTTTATTGGTCTGTTCACTTTTGACCAATCACTTTGGTTATGGAGTGAAATGTTATGTTGCCATAGCCTCAGTCACATGTTCTATCTATTCCTGCAGCTGGAGTGGAATTTTCTTTCCTGAAACCACATGACTGTCCTAAAATAAAGCAGAGTGTTTGCCTTTTGCTTGTGTACTTGCAAGGCCTATAGATTGGTTTGGACCCCACTAACTGACCCATCCCTAAATCTATGTCTGGTAGGTGTTCTAACCTCTCTTAGCTCCAGCCCTCCCGCTTAAGTCAGAGCACTAGATGTTAACAAAATACCATGTGGAAAAATCCAGAACTATGTGTAGAACTCTGTGGGCAGAGATTAAAGGATGCAGAAAAGTGGTGAGGGGGTAGAAACCTCTTGGCCCTATAATAGTTATGCGGTGATGTCATGTCTTTAACTCTCCAAACATCTGTTGGGAGGCTCCTATTGCTAAAAGTAGAATAGCTGATTAGAGGACAAAGTGAATAGAGCATCCACTGAATTCTGACCAGAAAGGAAAAGCCAGTTGGTGAAACAGAAGGTGTGGGAAACATGGGAGGAAGTGACTGAGTCACCTCAGAATTCATAATGGCAGAGAAAGGAACAAATGGGCATGCTCAGGCACATCCACTGGTGTGTGTTTGTTTTTTTAATTATAGAAGGGTAAAATGAGGTCAGAGTCAATTCTAAAAGGGACTATCACTTAAGAAGAAGAGTAGCTTTGAAAAAAGGAAAACCTACTCTGTAATTTAGGGTTTTCCTAATGAGGACACTAAGGAGACATTAAAGAAATAGAATGTGCTCAAGGAATAATCCAAGCCTAGATTTAGAAAGAACATAAACAGAATCTTGGAGGCAGAGCATGTAGTCAAAGATAAGTATAAAATGATGGCTGTGGCACAAATATGTGCAAATGAAACATCTTGAAGACTAACTGAATCAATTGACTTTTGGGGAAATGTTAAGACCATCATGTTTGCAGGGCATTGTCTGCCTAGGACTATACATGGTTGCCGTGCTGCCTCAGGTCTTCCCATTAGTCCACACCATTTTGTTCTTACATTGAACTTCCTTAATTACCTTTCTGTATACACACAGGTCTCACCCTGTTCAACTATAATCTTAATGGGGTCAGGAACTGTCTTATGTATTTCTTTTTATCTCCCACAACATCTAGTACAGTCTCTTGCTTGTAGTGCATGCTCCAAAATGGAATATTATTGATAAAAAAAATCGGTTAAGTTAATGAAAATTTCAATGTTGAAGCTTTTGTTATGGTGAAAATAGCGTTGCCTGTGATCAAGCAGGAGAAACTCAGTTAGCTTCAGAAGTCAGTGGGTTCAGTCTTGGAGATCTAGTAAGGTTGCAAAGTACTTGGGATTAGGTTCCAACATCACTAAAGCAGAAATCTAATGTAAACAAAATTGCCATTTAAATCGCTTAAATTTCAGTGTTTCTTTATAAGTGGTTTCTGTTACACTGGAACTTTTCAGCCTTAAGGTGAACACAGATGAAGATCTTGGTTTCTGTTTTGGGGAATGTTCTGCACCAAAAATTATGCTTTTCTGGGTATATGAGGTGGTAATGATGATGCTGTCTGCATTTTTGCAAAGTGGGCATTGTGAAGTATGCATATTCACAATATATATGATTGACTACTATAATTATGTAGTATTCAGGTATTGATGCCTAATGAATTTAGGTAAGTGATTTAATCCTTCATGGCTCAATGGCTGATAACCTTTTGGGGAAATTGCCTATCTAAAATTTAAATAAACAAATGACATTGAAGATGCCTTTCCCTAGGAGCTGGACTTGGAAGTCAGTGTGAAGATAGAGGAGAGAATGAGTCCCCTACACTCTTTATAATATGTCCTCCTCTTCTCCATAGTGGTGTCTCCATTTTCTACACTATCTAAAATACTCAGACAGGCATATTTTGAAACTGCTCTTCATTCCTTTAGCAGATGTGGACTATTGTGTCAACCAACAGATAGGTAGACTGTTTGGGATGAAAACACTACTATCAGCCTAACACTGTCATAATTCAGAGGTGACATTTCAAAACATCAATTAGTTTTAGAGGGAAAAGTGCAAATCCAAGTGCAATGTTTAACTTTGCTAGACTCAAGAAGCAATTTTAATGATCCTGATGAATGTGGACACCAATAGTTGAATAAAACAACCCATTAGGCAGAAAATATGTCTCATCATAGGAACAATCTAGTCATTCAGTGATGGTCAATACGCAATAGTTGACTGAGAAATGAGCCATGAGGTCAGCCTATATATGAACACCATGAGTTATTTACCTCAGTTGCTCAAGAAAGGTTGTCTTGTTTTGTTGATATTGCTGTTACGGAAAAAGAAAATCATGAATCTGGATATCCTCCCCCGTAACATTAACCATCTGCCCAAATGTAATCTACTTATTTCCTGGCTGACATTCGACTTTTGTGGTTCTTTCTTTTCATAGTGATTATGAAAAGTTCCTAACAGTAACTGGTGCTCTCTAACATAAGACAGTCATTGGAAGGCTGGCCTCCAAGTTCTTTAAATGTAAGCCTCCTTCCTCCATAATTCCTTAAATTCTAATATTAAAGCTCCAAGAGGGTGGCAAGGAAAACCCATGTTGCTTGTGAAAACTCCCCAAGGGAAATATGTTTTGAAAGTTCTTTTTAAGAGTTAACCTTCTAAGGGTAGAAGAAAGTTGTAAGCAAAAGGATGCAAGGCCAAGATCAACTAACTCGATTGAAGGGGAAAGGGATGAAAGCCTGTTTTTCAGGATCTCCCCAGGTGCAGGGAGGAATAGTTTCTCTGCTAATGGTGAGCAGCTGTTCAAACAGAGGTGCTAACCTCAACCAAAAGTAGTTGAAAAAGTAGTGTTTCAAACAACTGACAAGATGCTATCTATAAATTTGAAGGATTACACAGCAAAGGTTGGGTTAAAAAATTGGAGACTCTCAAAGATATTCCTTAAACGTTAGCTATTTTCCCTCAAACTTTGACTTTTATCTGGTCTATTGACTCTATGGCGTTAGTCTCATTAGAGAGAGATAAGACCTGGGTTCCATGAGCTCAAGTTTGTGCTACATAGCTAATTCTGGGGGAGACTCCATAATAATTTGGAGTGATACCCATAACTAATTACACACTTGGAAGTTTTCTCATCAGCCTGAAATCTGAGCCTTGAATCACTGAACAGAAGGGAAGAGTTCATTTCTGTTGAGCCTTGTTTCCATATGTAAAAAAATTAAAAATAACAGCAATGAGAAGCCTGGTGCCTGGTGAGGGTCCAGGTAGAGATACATTCAGTTTATCCTTACTTATAAATTCATATTTTCAGTTCCCTATCACCCTTTTTATTAATTCAAAATGCTCAGTCAGAGGCTTCTGAGGACAGAGGTGGTGTTGCATCCCCCCGCCCCTACCTTTCCTTCAGTAGGTGGTTCATGCTGACCTGGGAGGATCTTGTGAACCTTTAAAAGCCCCACTGAGTGGAAGCAAATGTAAGCAGAGGCAATGAAGAAACTAGCTTTGTCTCTCACTTGGTGGGTGATGACTTCTTGGAGATGGATGAGAAAGCCAATAGTCAGGAGAGAAAGATGGAGCTGAAATTTCAGACTCTTCCACTGCAACCTCTGGGTGAGGTTCAGGGTTGCTCCTGAAGGCGGAAATTGGTTCCGCTCCAAGTCCTCTGGCTTTTATTCTCAAGTGTGGACCATAATTTCAAGCCAGTTAAGATGGATGCCATATTAGTGGAATTTTCATTGCATCAACTTTTAAAATGTTTCCCTTTTCCTTGGCCCTGAGCAGTGTGTTTCTCTCTTTTCCTTCTTCCTCCTGTAGAGAGAAAATGCTGTGTGAGGGTTTAATGATTTTAGGACCATGCAGCTGGCAGCGGCAGATCACAGAGCTCAGTGCAGAAATCCAATTATTTCCTTTGAGATGAAAACTAATACTAGGGAGAAAGACCTCTGTGCTTCAGGGTTGCTTGATTTAAGATTTTTGTTCTAGAAAGATGGATTCTCTGATGCAGCTTGGCTCCTGAGTCATAGAAGCTTGCCTTTCTCTCCTGCTTGAATACACTTGAATCCACCTGAATCTACTTGGGGTGCAGGAGGTAGGACAAAAAGAACCATTAGTTTCCTTTTCTGGCTACTTTAGGGCATAGGATAAGTATTAAACTAGCATTACATACTGTAGGCTAATGATGGTGATTCCAGCAACTTATTATCAATGCAGGAAATACTTGGGGACTAATTTGAAAAGAGAAGCTGCCACTGAGAACTAACCCTTGGTGAGCAAATGTAGAAGGAAATATATAAACACATAGAGAGATAAGATAGATAGCTAGAAAGGCCTCGGATTTTTCATTAGCTTAGAGTGGATAGGAGAATTTCAAACTCCAAACCAAAGATAGAATGTTTGTATTTAGTTTCTTTTTTTAACGTAGCAATTGCAAAATGCAAAAAGAATAGAAATAGCTGCATGGTTTCCCAGTTTTCAGAAACCACCGTGGAACCAAACCCAGTATTCTCATCTATTCCCTATCTACCTTGTCCCAGAAATCGTGTGGAAAGATAGAATGATGTACCTACAAAGAAGCTCAGAGAAGGGAGAGAATTAACCAAGGACACAAAAGACTTAGAGTTGGAAATTGAATCAAAAACCTGGTAGAAGGGTATAGACCTTGAAGTCAACGAGATCTGGGTTTAATTCCAGTGCTACAGTGTAAAAGTGCTGGCCTCCTAAACTGAGCTTGCATTCTTTATCTATAAAATGGGAAAATAATGCTTACCTAGGTAATATGTTGAGGGGATTAGTGATCATGTACACAAACATATTTTCCCCTAATAATCCTGTAGAGTAGGTGAAAGGGAACAGCAGGCAGTAAGACAGAAAGGAAGTGGAACTCAGATTATGGAGCAACTAGATTTCATCAGCTGTGTCTATCAAATGCTTGATCACAAGGGAAAGAGATGGACTTAGCCAACAGTGATATGATGTGGCCAAGCCCATTAGCAGCTCAATGGAAGCCTATGGGAATGAAGACGCTGTCGAGTAGCAAAGCTTTTCTTGTACAGCCATAGTTAGACTCTTGAATGCTAACTTGATCCTTACTCCAACATAAAGGTATGTAAGGCGGGATTCCCACTTCACATTGGGTGTCCTACTTCTATGAAGGACCAGGACCCACTCACTCCAATGTATCCTTTCCTGGCATATACCATTTGCACTGCTTATTGGCTGGTTTGGTGGTAAACTGAAGGGAAAGCTGGTTAAAACCTTGTCCAAGGCACTGTCCTTGCCAATCCTAAACATGTGGTCTAGTGACTTCAGCCAAAGAATAATGAATTAAAAGGGTACAGTCAGTCAGGGTAGCTCAGGAGATGAAAGGAAATACTGAGCAACCAGACCTCAGCAGATGGGAGTACAGGCTTGTTTGGGGATCCGTAGGAGGCAAGAATAAATGAGCAGTCTTTTGGGGGTGCTACTATTAGGATTGATTAGTTTCAATGATTTTCCCAAACTTGGGTCACTCCCCTGAAAAATAAAATTCCTAGAGGAAAGAAGCTGATGGGTCCAGCTCAGGACACATGTTTATAGTCCCACCCAGACTCTATCAAATGAAGGAGAACATTTTCTTCAAGGAGAAGGAAGAAGGGAAGCGTAGTAGGTGAAAACATCAGCTGTCTCCCCTCTGGTTAGGACTCATAGAACAGTTACAATCTCTTGATATTGTCATCCCACAGTCTCTCGGAGGGAAACTGCCTTTGCAGAATACAGTGAGAAATTATTAATCAAGGTGTATCCACATTTTGTATGTCACTCCTGAGCTAAGTACATCTATGTCAGTTGGTGAACAAGTTTCAGTAGAAAGCTTGTCAATAAAACTGCTACTGAATATCACAAGATCCAAAATTGCAGGGCTGTGTTTTGAGCAAGAAGTCGGTATTTTGGAGATACACGTCTTACTGTGTGCCTAAGGAGCTTCTTCAATTCTAGTCTTGTTGTTTAGAAAGGTGTATCTCCTAAACAGCCAGAAGATAGGAACTGCTTGGGGTTGCAGCAAGTGTCACAGAAGGGCTGTGTGTTGGTGCTCCAGGGCTGAGTTGAGCATAGCCATCTGAAATGGTTCTCTGGGGGAATAGCAGACAAATCTCAGATGTTCTATCTGCAGCATAATGTGCAGGTTCATCCCGATTCAAAGCATTCAGAAATAGCTCTCCAACTCCCAACCCACCTCCCTGGCAAGGTGTCTTCATTCTGAGGCATGGACCTCCATCCATGCCCCTCTCCCTACTCTCTCTGCCCCCAGGAGACTGATTTTCTATGAACCCAACAACGGGCTTCCTTGCCCATTGACTTCTTGGGTTTGGCCAGTGGGGGTACCAGCAGGATAGAGGAGGGTGAGAAAAAAGGAAGATCAAGGCTTCCTCTCTGCTGGACCAGGGATGGACAGTGTCTGTGTTTCACTTGGAAGGCCACCACTCCTGCTTGTTGCCCTTTTCTGTAGCTACAGGCATAGCTCTCTCCTTTGCGTGGGAACTGTTATTTCTCCTTGTGCCTTCAGATCTAGCAGTGATAAAGACTCCCTGCTTTAACTCTCCTGAGTGCTTCAACATGACTCGTTAGTTTCTCTGAACTCAGCTTTGCACATTGTCCCTCATTAAACCCTCCTCAATTACCCTGTTTGAGTATATTTTGTATCTGCTGCTAGAACTCTCCTTGTTATGGCTGTATTACTGTCTCTATTTTATAGATGAGAAAACTGTGACCAACAAAGAGCACGCTGAACTCTTGTTGTCCATCTATAAAACTCAGTCTCTCTCTATGACCTGGTCTATTCAGCCATCTTCATATTTAAGAGAGCTCTTACCTTCAGCTAAAGAATTACACTCTCGCCTTTCAGACATTAGCTTACGTATGGGGGTGTATTTTTGGAAGAGTGACCCTTTCTTTTTCCCACCAGGTATAGTCTCTCTCTGTCCCACCCACCAAATGTGATCTGGGTCCTTGTTTTCAATTTTTGAAGAACCTTTCTTTCTTTAGTTGAAAAAGAACTGCTCTGAATACTGTCTTTTCACCCAGGAATACCTCCTGAGAGTTTGATATTTGCAATCCTATTGAGCAGAACTCTTAAATTTATTTAAAAACAATCTTAATAAAATTTGACTCAAAGCAAGTCCTGAAATACCAGATCAGAGAGGGACCCAATTAGCTATTTTTCCTACTCAGAGCACATTTGAGCTAGAAATGACCTTAGAGATTATCCAGGCTCTCAACCTAATTTTGAGTAACATAGACCCTCTTAAAATTTGAAAAAGTTATGAATCCTTCCTCTAGAAAAATAAAAATTCACTCTCTCTCTCTCTCTCTCTCTCTCTCTCTCTCTCTCAATATTTGCAGCAATAATTTTTGGGGATTCATTGTCATTCTGAAGCCCACTCCTCATGGACCCCCAGATTAAGCCTCCTTGCTCTGGGTTAATCCCTTAGATTTACACATAAAGAAGCTCATACCCAGCCAGGTAAAATGGCCAGTTCTCATAGCTCATTAGTTGATATACCAATCAGGTTGGGCTGAGTTATGCTACAGTAACAATCAACACATCTCAGTGGCTAAAACAACATATTTATTTTTTATTCAGGCTGTGTTTCTACTGTGGGTGCTCTGCTCCATGTCATGTTTACTTAGGAATGCAGGGTGACGAATGCCTTCGAGAACATCATCAGTCATGGTGACAGAAGAGGAGAGAACATCTGTCATCATGACAGAAAAAGAGAGAACAGTGCAAACTACTTACTGACTCTAATGCTTTTGCCGGAAAGAGGCACTCCACTGCTGGTCATACTTCATTGGCCAAGCACGTCACATGGCCACGCCTAACCTCGGGTGGAGAGAAACATTTGGTGGTAGCACACATGACTGAGAAAGCTGGAAAAGCCAGAAGTAGGACCCAGCATTTTTATTTTTGTCTAGTGCTTGCTACTCTTCCAAGGCTGCCATATCATAATCTAATTCATGTGGGTGTATCTCTAGAAGATTTGCCATCAGTTCAGGAAGTCTGTTTCATGCTGGCTGGGTTGGTAGTAATTTTATACAACACTCATTTTTCAAACTAAAACCTTTTTTTTTTTTCCTGTTTGTCTGTATTTCTCTTACGTTTTCAGTCCTCATTTACTTTTTTCTGGCACTCCTCTGCTTGGGACCACGGTGTTGCCAGTGCAAACACAGAGGGGTTTCTGGGTTTGTTTGTTTTTTGTACTTTAGCAATTAGTGATAGGCCTGGCTCTCTTTTTATCTTCAGTTGTTCACTTATTCCACAATTTACTGAAAACTTGCTTTGCTTGGTGGGTTGTAGTGAGGCTTAAATTAGAAAATTCACAGAGCCCAGGGCAGAGTATCTGCTCAAAACATGTTGGCCAGTGTGTATGTGCATATGTGTGTGCGTGCGTGTGCGTGCATGTGTGTGTTTATATTTTGAAATCAATATAGGATAATGATTGAGAGCACACATTTGCTAGGAGGTTTAGATAATTTTATTACTCTCTCCGTGCCTCAGTTTTATTTATTAATTAAATAGGAATAATAATAATATTACCAAACTTTTGGGCTGTCGTGAATATTAATTGTAACACATGAAATCATCTACCCAAGACCTGGATCATAGAAACTTGTTGATGAATTTAGTTACTATTCGTGTTATCGGCACAATTACTGGAAAATAGGATTGCTATTTGCCAGGTACACAGGGAGGAGCAAGGAGCACAGGCTTGGGAATTAGGTCGACGTGGATTTCGACCTTAGCCTTCGCGGTGCGGACGGAGGCCAGTCACTGCTCTGAACTTCAGCCTCTTCTTGGGTGTCACAGGCTAGCCCTACTCATTTGGTGGGGTGTTTGGGAGGATCCCATAAGGATACAACATTACAATGTCTCACACAGAGCATGGCATTTTAGACAGTCAATTAATAGCAATTCTTTTGGATGTTGTGGGGCACACAAAGATGAACAAAGGAAATAAGTCCTCTCTCTCCCCTTTAGGGGGTTCATATCTCACTGTGGAAATAAGGGGTGCCCACACATTACTACCTACATAGTGAGCGCCTTGACAAAAGCTACAGCTAATGGGCTGCAGAAGTTTATATTAGGTGCGTTCCCGTAACAGGGGCTGTTGGCTTTGGCTGAGAAGAAGCTCTCTTTCCTAAAGAAATATTTTAATTTGCAGATCCTATTTGTCTTCCTTTCTCTCTCATCCTTACCCCCTTCCCTATTGTGCACCACTGGTAATTGTGTATGGAGAGGGAAATTCATTACTGCCCGTCACTGCCAGCACAGTTGACTGATGCGCTCTGTTTTCTGGCTGTGATATTTACAGCAGCCAGTTAAGACTTAATTTTCTATTATTCCCTGAACTTTGCAGCCTTCATTTTTCATTTTCTGTCTGAGATTCATTGCACTAGCACCCTGGAACCATGGCCGGAAAGACTCACTTACCATCAGAATCAGTGAACAAATAGGAAAGACATTTTTACCAGAGATAGGCCACAAGTGATGTGAGTTTTGTTTTGATTATTAGCAATAGTTTCATCCTCTCCTTTCTGCTTCCTGTGGCCAACTGCATTTCTCTACCTAATTATAAAAAAAAAAATGCCTTGGAGGTACCTGAACTTGGGTGTTCTTGCCTGGAAATGCTACAGTCCAATGCTGCAGTCCAGGATCTGTCTGGGTGTTACTATTATTTCCTTTTGATCTTGGCCTCTGGACTTGTTTGATATTGTAGGAATCCTTTTTTTTTTTTCCTCTCATGAGTCACTTGCTAGAATTGCCCTATGACACAAAAACTTGTCTAAAGATATCTCAAGGCTAGCAGACCTTTTTCCTGCTCATTATCTGTGGATTCATTGGTCGGTCAGACAGGATTTTGATTAAAGTATTTTTCCACTCAGAGCTCACTGCTCCCTACACAACCCCATCCCCCTAACCCCATGAGAGCATTGATCAGGGATGGGGTGGTTGAATACTTTCTCATCCCATTGTCTTTCACTCTGCAGCCCATCACTAAGGTGTTAGCAGGCTTACTGTCATCCTGGACCTATAACTGCCTGCCCTTCTCCAACACACATACTAGTAGTTGCATCATTGTGCTGGGACCAGCCATTTTATACAATTTGGCTATGCCTTCCAAGCCTTATTTCATCTGCGGGATGGGAACTTAACAAAAATGTTCTTCCCTGGGATTTTGGATTTGGGACTGAGAAATAGTGAAGCCAGTCTCTCTGTAGGGGCTGGAGCCACAGGTGTGAAGGAAAGGGGCATTAGATGCCAGTTTTCTCCCCAGAGAAGCCAGCACACAGGGAAAAAATGGAGGCTGGAGAGTGTGGGGGTCTAGAGATGGAGGGTCCTGAGGGCCACTTGTTCCTACAGCCCAGTAGTGCCTTCTTCACGTGAGGCCTAGACTGCACTGTGGAGGATTTCCTGTGGGTTATGTTAGAGAGAGCTAGCATTTCCCTTTGTGTGTTCTCTGGGCCCCTACCACTCAGGAGACGCTTAGACAAATAACCTGGGAGATGTCCCACAGTCTGTCCCCTTCTTCAGTATTTTGGGTACCTCTTACCATACAAAAGATTAGAACAATCCCAACATGTTCCAAATATCTTTGACCTTTTTTGGTGTGTCCTTTAGTGGCAGACCTACATTTTAAAACATCACTTTGGAAAGTCTATGTTAAGGTTGAGACCCTGGAATATGCGTTTCTTTTTAAGATGAGGGAATTTTACTGGGAGATGATCTCACATTCTTTGAGTATGTGCAAGACTCTATTTCCTTGATTGCCTTCCTCTGCTAACTCACAGATGGGAGATGGCATGTAGGAGAAGGCTGTGATGGAAGGGGCAGCTGGATTCAGCATCCCTGTACATGCTCTACCCCAGAGCAGAGCTTTACTCCCTCCTACAGAAGCAGGTCTCCAACACGAGGGTTCAGGTGCAAGTAATCTATTTAGGAAGTGATCCCAGGAAACATTCATGGTAGAATGAGAAACTGAAGCAGGGAAGGGAAGACAGCCAATGTGTAATGTGTTATCAAGCCATTTCCTACTGGGGGCAACTGAGGCTTTGGGGAGCTCTGAGAGGCAGTGTGGACTGGACTCGGCACCTCCAAGTTATTCTACTGGAGTGGCGAGGGATACGGGCATTTATCCATCAGCTCCTGCCAGGGGTTGGTTAATGGATGCTCCTTTTCCTTCCCTGGTACTGCTGGTCTGTCACACACAAGAGCAGACTCCAGGGATAAGAGAAAGTCCACAGATGGAGGAGGCATGCAGGGACTGGCGTCTGGTCAAACTGACTGGTAAGGGCCCAGGGCAGTGATTCTCAACTGGTGAGCCACTAGAATTACTAAAACATGCAACACCTCTTGATTTAGTCAAGGACACTGAGCTCTTTTCAGATTGTCAAATGAAAAAAAAATGACAACAGCCAGCACAACAATAGCTACCCAGCGTGAATGAATCAAAATTATACCTATTTTTTTTGTCAGATTATCAAAATACATATTTTTGGTGTGTTGCAGAATTTTAGTAATTAGTTTATGTGTGCCTTGAGAAGAAAAGGTTTGAAAATCACTGGCCTAGGGGTAGGGGCGGGCACTGGAAGTGTTTGCTACCATCTCAAAGCCAGAGAAGCAAGAGAGAGCATTATTCTTTTACTCTCCTGTTTTTATAGTGAAGGGAGAATTCCTGATCGTGTGGCAAGTTTCTGTTCATTGTTTCAAGATTCTAGACTTTTACCTGCAGTTTTTTTCTTCTGCCTTTTCTATTCTAGGTCCCAGATTTTTCATTTGTGTGATTATTATTCCAAATCATATTAGCCGTTCTGAAGAGGCCTGTGGGTGCCATCCAGCTATTGCTTTTGCTCTCTACATTGCCTTTAACTTTGTCTGAAGCCAAGTTCGTCATGCTCACGGCTCTGGCTGTTGAATGGAAGATTACTAGTAGGTGGGCCACTTTCAACTTGTGCTTAGATCAGTCCTTTCAGTTCCCTCTCAGCCTCTAGACAAATCCCCTTGGACGTTCCAATACCTGGACATATCTTTTTATTAACCAACTCATGCTTCATTCCTATGAGTCTGTCATTGTTCATTCAACGAGGATTCATGGAACACCTACAGTGTGCCTCAGGCACCACTGCAGATGACCTGAGAGAAGGTGAGAAGTGAGGACTCAGGGGACAGAGGCCCCAGAGAACAGTTGTGGAATGAGAAGGACTTGAGTGCAAAGCTCATTTTGGCCTTGGACAAGTCACTTGCCTTTCTGAGGCTCAGATAACTCATCTATCAAATGACACCTCTATTATGGGCTGAATTGTGTCCCCTCACATTCATATGTTAAAGTTTCAGTCTTTGGTACCTCCATGGTCCTCAGAGGAGAAAGAGCTGGGAGGCTGAAAGTGGTTTGATAAAGGGGTAGCTTTTGACCCAAGGTGATAGGATTGGTACATGTAGACAACTGTGCTAGTATGATAATTATATATATGCGAGTATTTAATTATGTATAGTAGACATTAATATATGTGCATAAATAACTATGCTTAATTGACCTGAAAGAATATTCACTCATTATTCATTCCATCAATAGATATTTATTGGATGCCTACACAAAGGTACTATTGTAGATGCTAAGGAAATAACAAAACAAGGAAAGTCTATACCTTCATCAAATTTATATTCAAGGAAGTGATGTTCATGATTGTTAAGAGTAGAAAGATTCTGAAATGGTATGTGTACTATGATTCTATTTTAAACATAAATGTGAATATATAAATTTAAATTTTAGAAAAATAAGATCATGTGCATATAGTTATAAATAAAGAGAAAGTGAGGGAACTAGAGCAACAGAAACTTGGAAAGATGGTTACAAAACTGTTAACTGGGATTATATTTCAATGCTGGAATTACCTTTTCTCATTTTTCTTCATCTGTATTTTCCAAATTTGGAGGTAAAATAACTTGTGCTTTATATATAATACTAGGGGCCGGTGCACAAAAATTTGTGCACTCAGGGGGTCCCTCAACCTGGCCTGTGCCCTCTCACAGTCTAGGACCCCTTGGGGATGTCCACCTGCTGGCGTGACTGGCCAGCCTGGATGAGGGGCTGATGGCTGTTTGCAGGCTGGCCACATCCCCTTCAGGGAGGGGTCCTTGCTGGGGTACCTGGCCAGCCTGGTTGAGTGGCTGAGGGCTGTTTTTAGGCTGGCCACATCCCCTTCAGGGAGTGGGTCCTGCTGGGGTACTTGGCCAGCCTGGGTGAGTGGCTGATGGCTGTTTGCAGCAAGGCAGGCTGGGATTTATTTAACTTCTAAAGTTGAAACTTTGTTGCTTTAACTGGAGCCCTGTCAGGTTGCCCCTGACAATCCAGGCTCCCAGCGCTTCCTTGAGCCCAAGGCAGGAAGCAGGTAACTGAGGTTTGTTTAGCTTCTATAATTGAAACTTTGTTGCCGTGAGTGGAGGCCACAGCCAGCCTAGGCAGACAGAAACCTTAGCTTTCTCCATTGCTGGGGCAAGCCTCCTGCTTATTCCAGCTCATACTGCCCACAGCTCCCATTGACCCAACATCCCAGCAAGGCTGGCTGGAATCAGGTTTCTGGGGTTTATTTATCTTCTATAATTGAAACATTGTTGTTTTGAGCAGAGGCCCAGCCAGCCTAATGGAAGCCTCCTGCTTATTCCAGCTCCGTGGCTGCCGACCGCCATCTTGGCTGGGTTAATTTGCATACAGCCGCTCTGATTGGCTGGTGGGCGTGGCTTGGCTGGTGGGCATGGGTTAGGTGTAATGGAGTGAGGATCAATTTGCATATTACTTTTTTATTAGATTAGATTTATTTCAGATGTACAGCATAGAAGTTACCCATTTATATAATTTACAAAGTCATCCTCTCCTCCTCCCCTCAATGAGTTTAGTACCCACCTGGCAACATACATTGTTATTACAATACCAGAGGCCCGGTACACAAATTCATGCATGGGTGGGGTCTGGCTGGCCCACCCCGATTGGGTGATCAGGGCAGGGCCAGCTGAGGGGAGGGGCCATCCCCTGGTGGAACTGCAGTCAAAGGGACAATTTGCATATTAGCCTTTTATAATATAGGATGACTGACTACATTCCCTTTGTTGTATTTTACATCCCCATGACTATTTTGTGACTATCATTTTGTACTTCTGAATCCCTTCACCTTTTTCACCCACACCCTAATGCCCCTGCCATCTGGCAACTATCAGTCTGTTCTCTGTATCTGTGAGTCTGTTTCTCTTTTGTTAGTTTATTTTGTCCTTTAGATTCCATATATAACTGAAATCCAATGGTATTTTTCTTTCTCTCTCTGACTTGTTTCACTTAGCATAGTACCATCTAGGTCCATCCATGTTGCAAATGGTAAGATTTCATTCTTTTTTATGAATGAGTAATATTCTACTGTATAGATGTACCTCCTCTTTTTTATCCAAATTATCTATTGATGGGCACTTGGATTGCTTCCATATATTGGCTATTGTCAATAATGTTACAATGAACATAGGGGTGCATATGTTTTTCAAATTAGTATTTTGGGTTTCTTTGAATAAATACCCAGAAGTGAAATTTCTGGGTCATAAGGCAGTTCCATTTTTAATTTTTCGAGGAGACTCCATACTATTCTCCATAGCAGTTGTATTGATTTACAATCCCATCAACAAGGTATTAGGGTTTTCTTTTCTCCACATCCTTGCCCACACTTATTGTTTGTTGATTTATTGTTAGCCATTATGACATGCTGTTTAATTTGTATTTCTCTGGTGATTAGTGATGTTGATCATCTTTTCATAGATATCTGTATTGGCCATCTGTATGTCCTCTTTTGATAAATGTTTATTCAGGTGCTCTGCCCATGTTTATTTTTATAAATAATGTTTTAAAAGGTGTGTATTATATATGCAATTAAACAACTAAGTGCTAAAAGTTAGAATTTAACAGAGTTGCAAAGAGCCCTTGCCTACATCCTTATTCCCATCTCCCAGACGGTTGTCACATTTCTAACCCGAAGGACTCTTTGTTATTATTTTTCACATTTCCACTTGAAAGCCTCTGGTGATCAGCTCTTTCCCCGCACAATTGCTACCATCCCCCTTGTTTGTGGTCCATCAGTTTTTGTATTTGAGCAAATGAAATATTTAGCTTGAAGGCAGTGCTTTTCCCAGAGAACATTGTGTCAACTTCTGAAGCTTTGAGCTTTTAAAAGGAAAAATGCCCCATTGCTGCAAGTGGTCGCTGCTCCTGTGTGTTTTACAGTTCTTAAGTGTGCAGAACATGTTCAAATAAAGCTGGCCAGAAATCAGTTCCTGGCTTTTACAATGATAAATAAAGCCCACGGAATCTGGCGTTGCCTTGCTGATGTGCGTCTCTGGTTCACAGGGGGGTTTCTGATGTAAAAGCCCTGCCTGGCCTAAAAGAACACAGGAGACGGGCCCTGACTCACCGGCCCTGGGACAGAGCCTCAGCTGTTGGGCGCATTGGCAGAGCCAGATTCTAGGCTGAGGTTCAGGAAAAGTTTGCTGGTCATGGTATCACTTCTGGCAAACACAGTTTATTCTTTTTTCCTCTGAGGCCCCATTTGCTGGGCATGACCTGGTTTGGCTGGCAACGCTCATCAGTGGTGCCCCAGCTTTCCAGAGCGTTCCACATCTTGCGAATAGACTGGGTGCGATGGTTTTAATAGGCGCACGGTTTAGAGCATGCTATTTTCACGTGTTTTTGTTTTGTTTGTTTATTCACTCTGGTTACTTATCCTGGTCCTTCCTGTCTTTTTTTCTGAATTCAAATGCTGGAAATTTTTAAAGCTTTGAAGTGCATGTATTTATTTCACAAATATTTTTTCATCCCTACTGGTCACTTGTGATTGTGGGTCCTGCTGTGACGTTGGCTAAAATTAATCAATTTGCCTATGTAACTTTTTAAAAAATGAAGGTCCAGTGAGGGTGGTTATAATTTGATTAATGATTTACATGGATGATGAATAAAAGAGAATGAGTTATTTAAAAACTGACATGAACATACATTGATATGTTCATGCCGCTAAAAGAATTAAAAGTTAAGAAAAACCCTGATGCCTCATTGAAACAGCCATTTATGTTACTATTTCACTTTGTAATTTAAAAATTTTCAGTTTTCTATTGCTGTTAGGATAAGTACATTAAACTGCCTATCAGATCTGGCCTCAGCCTCTTCTGCAGCCTCAAGCTGCACTCTAACCAGGGCATAATCAATTTCCTTAATTTCTCCCAAGGCATTAAACTCCTTTCCCTCTAACTCTCACATTGTGTTTTTTCTTCTTGGACCATTTCACCCATTGCTTTCAGTCTAGGTACTCCTGCTTCTCTGTCAGGTCTCAGCTCCCAAGCGGCTTCCTCGGGAGAATCTTCCCCAGTCCTCTTGGTCTAGGTTAAGGTCCCCTCCTCTGTGTGGTGCCACCAGAACAGGTCATTGCCTGTCAACTTCTCTATGTCCTCCACTAGTCTGTATAATTGCTGAGAGTAGGGACCCTGTCTTTATGCTACTATTTTATCCCTAGCACAGTGCCTAGTGGGCACATGGTAGGTGTTCAATAAATATTTCTGGACTGAATGGGCCCACTGGAGTAATTTTTTCCGGAGAAGGAATCAGGTTTAAAGTGGTTTTATGAGTCCTGTGCTACCATTTACTTGGGTGCCTGGATTACCCAATCAATTCAGATTGAACAATTATTGAACACCATTCTGTGCCGGCTGCTTCCATCTACACTATTTCATTGATCTTCTCCTTACCTTTCTGTTTTACAGTGAGGACACGCAGACTCAGCGAGGCTGAAAACTTCATCATGGCACCTGATGGTGAACAGAAAAAACCCTCATCTTCAGAGACCTAACTCATTGCTCTTGGCCCTGTATCAGGATGCAGCCTCTTTAAACTTTTGACCTTTACTATGCTTTTTTGCTGCAACCATCTGGTAGGCTATTGGATTAGAACTCAGGAAGCCCTGAATTAACTATCTTCTATAATAAAAGCAAAACATGCAAATGTGATCGTTACCACCAGCCAATCAGAGTGGCTGTATGCAAATTAACCCAGCCAAGATGGAGGCCAACAGCCAATCAGAGCGGCTATATGCAAATTAACCCAGCCAAGATGGAGGCCAACAGCCACAGAACTAGAACAAACCAAAGGGTTCTGTTGCAACTGCCTGCCTATGGCAGTTGGAAGTAACACCAGAGCACCAGGGCACCAGGAAGTGGGAAAGCAAGGTGGCAGGCCGGGGAGCGGGTAAGAGGTGGTAGGGGGCCGGCGGCCTGCTTGGTGGGCTTCCCAGGCCCTTTGCAGGGCGTTGGGGAGTGGGTAAGAGGTGGCAGAGGGTCGGCGGCCTGCTTGGTGGGCTTCCCAGGCCCTTTGCGGGACACTGGGGAGCA
>PVJC01009718.1:25947-45363 GCA_004026665.1 Murina feae
TGGCTGGAGGAAGATGGGCAGTAGGCAAGCTTGGGAGGCAGGCCGCACCCAGCCCTGGTCACAGCTCAAAAAAGAGAACAACATGCAGGGGAGGGCAAGAGTCTGAGAGATCAACATAGAGGGGGTGCCTGCTCCAAGCCTCCACGGTGTGCCTGGTGGTTAGGTCCCCAGCAGGTAGACACACACAGGAGGACTGCTCTGAGCCTCAGATGCGGCTGGGGGCAGGTCCCCAGTGGTCACACACACACACACACACACACACACACACACACACACAGAAGGCGCCTGGCAAACTGGGGCCATCACAGGATATCCACTGAGGGGTCCCAGACTGTGAGAGGGCACAGGCCGGGCTGAGGGACTCCCTCCACCCCGAGTGCACAAATTTTTGTGCACCGGGCCCCTAGTATAATATAAAAGGTACAGCTTAGACAGAAATCAAACTGGAATCCTAAAGGGGAATTGGGGAGGAAGCACTGGCCCACGGGTCCTGACACCTGGGCTCTCTTCTTACCTTCGTTACCAACTAGCTGTGTGACATCGGGCATGTCACTCAGACTTCCTGGTCCTTAATTTTCTCATCTACACAATGACTGAAAGTGACTGGATAATTTTGAGGGGCCCTCCAGCTTGAAATTTTACAATCTTAACCTTGGAAGCCGGTGTGAGACGGCAGACATGCATGATGATTAGTGCTGAAGGTATCAGCAGATCTACCCAAAAAAGCTTACCTCTCAGGGGCTTTCCTGAAATTGCATTCTGAGGTAAGAAATAAAGAGAATAAACAATTTCATATCACCCTCTTATTTATGTTTTTGAACATACCAGGTAACAAAATAATAACCATGAGTCATGGGGGGAATTGAATGAAAAGAATGAATCACTGGCAATATCTGATCATCATCTGTCATGATTGGCCTTGAATAAACCAGAATAAATGCTGGCTGTCTTCTGCACACCTTCCAGTACTCACAGAACAGGCTCCTTCTAACCCACACTTTTATGAAAATTGTTTATAGCTTTGTGCCTCTTGAAACTGTCTGTGTATTTAAGCAGTTAGCAATCAGACTTCACATCACATTGCAGCACAAGCAAATCTGAAATGCAGAAATGCAAATTGTAGGGAATGAAAATAGATTTTAAGTTGTTTGCATATAAGTTGATTTCCACGAACAATTAAAACTTACCTCATTTGCAATGATTTTTTTAGAGGTGCTAAAGTAAATAAAGTAATTATATTGCCCATGTGTGAACTTAGTAAAAGGACAGGTGAACTGTCATTCTGAATTTCAGGAGAACCATTTTGGCTTTAATGTAGCTGAAAATTAAATTAAAAATATACGTAACTTTAAAACTTTAAAGTTATCATAGAATATATATCAGTAAGTTAAAACTCCTATTAAAAAATTGAAATTGTGAAGAGGGAAACAGAAAAGAAATTAAGATTAACAAGAGATTTGAACCTGAGGGTACATCTGCATTAAAACAGCAGCCATAACCAAAATGATAGAAAGTTAAATGGAATATATTTACTTCTGTTTTCTCTGATTTATGTAACTTTGAAACTACATTTAAAAACTAGGAAATTCATTTTTTTCCTGTCACCAGCTGTCAATTTAGGCAAGTCACTTTATCTCCTTGGAGAGAAATTTTGCTGTGCATGGAGCTAACATTTCATAAAAACTGTTAAACCATAGCAACTTTATGAAAATGCTAAAATGTCCTACTAGGGACGATACCACAGATTATAGCCTTATTACAAGTTAAATAAATTCTGGAAGTGGGTGTCTACTCTTCTTGGGGTAAATGATAAAATTATGTATTTTGTTTTCATCGTGAATCAATTTCCTATCTTCAAATGGGATTTCCACTAACACACACACACACACACACACACACACACACACACACACACACACACAGGCCTGATCATTGACATTGTGGTATAGTTATGTAAAAGCCAGAGCCCACAGCTCATAGGTGCGAAAATTTCCCAAGATTCTTAACCCGTGTGGCAAAAGGTAGAATATACTCCATTAAAAGCCAGATTTAGACTTGAAAGATATATGTTTAGCAGGATTTTTGAAGCATTGCCACACCTCATGGAAAATGGAACTCTTTTGTTTCATAGGAATGCAGCACATTTTTGAGAAGTTAATTACAAAGAGTATTGCTTTCTCATTGACCAACAAATGAAGAACATCCTGGAGATTTACGGCATCTTTTTCAAAAGAACATATTTTACTCAGGTGAGAAATTCTATTTTTTCTGTTCATAAAATTCCTAATTTGATTTGTCTCGGTGAAAATTAAAAATGCGTATCACTGGTGGACCATAGAGAGTGTTTATTTCATCGGTTGAAACTCAGAGAGAAGCAAGGAATGGGGTGAGCTTCCCTATTAAATGGTGATTTTGAAACCAATTGCATTTCAAAACAACTGAAACCACAACAATGTTGATTTAGGGAGCAGAGCTCATTTTATATTATTTTTTTTATAATTTATGTGTTTAATTTTAGTTTGCAAAAGCATACTTCATTGAATTGAAAGTTTGAGGTAGATTAGGAAGAAAAAGGAAGGGTCTTTTTCATTGTTTCCATCAGACTATTGAACATTAAGAGATAAATAACCTGCGAAATAAATAACTGTAACTAAATATCCCTCATCAATTTATTCTGTCCATGAAATTAGTTTTTCTGCTGCTGGATTTTGGTATAGCAATCTGCATCCTTAAATGCATCTGCTTTCGAACTAAAAAGACTCCTGAAACTCCCTTCGCAATCTCCTGGTACCATCTCACAATTGGCTAAGCACTGTGAAACCCATACTCAGGAATTTCTCCTCCTTGAAACATCAGTAGTTGCAAGTAGTTGGTAGAGTCTTCTGCATGAGGCTCCAAGATTGTCCTTTGCTGAATATAAAAAAAGTCTGGGCCTTCAAGTAAGCATCAGAGGAAAGCAGAAAATATTTGTGGATAAATTTAAATTATTCATGGCTTGTGTTGTTTTCATGTTGAGCTGGAAGGAGCTTGAACCAGGTACTCCAGAGTGAACTCTGTAGAATTCCAGGATACGCTACAAGAGTCAGCTGACACAGGAAAAGCAGGGGGAAAGGTGATGAGCAATCCTATAATATAAAACCTTAATATGCAAATCAACTGAACAGCAGAATGACCAGTCACTATGATGCACACTGACCAGCAGGGGGCAGATGCTCAACACAGAAACTGCCCCCTGGTGGTCAATGCACTCCCACAGGTGGAGCGCTGCTCAGCCAGAAGCTGGGCTCACAGCTGGCAAGCACAGCAGCTGTGGCAGAAGCCTCTCCTGTCTCTGGGGCAGCACTAAGGACCCCTTGGGGGATGTCTGCCTGCCGGCTTAGGCCCAGTGCAGGCTGGGTTGAGGGATCCTTCCCCCGCAGTGCATGAATGTCGTGCACCAGGCATCCAGTAAGATAAATATTCAGTTAGTGCCAGAGAGAATGGTGCTGAGATGTGTAGCTCAGAGGAAAGAATAGGGGTGGAGGGATTATGAGGAGTTGTGGATGATACATAATGATGGTGAGAGATTGCTAAGGCTATAAACAGGTAAGTGGGAGAGGCATAGCAAACTTGACTGAGGTGACTATTGAGGGATACATTTGACTTTTCATCAAACATGGATTCCTAAAAAGTCCTATGAAAATCTAATTGTCATAAAGTAAAAATATATATAATAGTTAGCTATTTAAAGAAAATATATGTCTCTAAGGGAAAAGGGCACTTTCATAATACCCTATATTCTTTGAAAGTTAAAGGTTTTGTTTTTATTGAGTTTTTTAGAGCAATGGATTCAGTTGAGAGAGAGACACACACACATTATTTTAACTTGGAGTATGGCATCAAAAAAGGACAGAATGGTATGGCCAGTGTTGCTCAGTCATTGATCATCAACTTATGAACATCATGGTTAGAATCTCGGTCAGGGCACATGCTGGGTTGTGGGCTGGCTCCTCAGAGGGGGACATGCAGGAGGCAGCCGATCAATGATTTTCTCTCATCATTGATGTTTCTACCTCTCCCTTTCCACTCTCTGACATGAATAAAAAACTATCTTTTTTTAAAAAAGACAATGTTTCCAACTGAAAGAGGCTCTTGCAGTTATCTTATTCAACTTCATTCTCCAGATGAGAAAACTGAAGCTTAAATGCTTCCCTCAAGGTCAACCAGGAGTTCACTGAGAGTTAGCCAAATGTTAAGTGATTTGTTTAGGGTCCGTTGCTGGCTGGCTGAAATAATGAGAGCTAGATCCCAGAAGTCCTGCCTCCCCGTCAGACCTCACTCTGTACATCACACTTGAATTGGATAGATTGCTCTGCACAGAGAAGGAGACAGAGCCACAAGCCAGCTGCACACTTTTATCCTTGGGGCCCTTTCCAGCTTCCAACTGCTATGATTCTATATCATCACTGCATCTCTTGTTTTTTAAGACCTTTACCGAAAAGAATTCATTGTAAGATCAGGGACTGCTAAAAGAAGGAAGAAAGGAAAAGAAAAGAAGAGGAGAGGATGGGAGGGGAGGGAAGGGAAGGAAGTGGAGGGGAGCTGAGGGAAGGAGGGGAGGGGAGGGGAGGAGAGGAAAGGAGAAAGAACTGTTATATTAGTTCCCAAATGTCCAGGGAGTATAGTAATATATCTTATAGAAGGAGAAAGATAATGTGAAAGGAATAAATTTATCTTCCAGAAAGTAATAAAGCTTTAAAAAATACCAACCCAGTTTCCCTTCTGTTCCCAGAATTTATCAAATATAGCACCTTAAATTGGTCCAGGTTTCACAGATACTAGACGACCACAAGTGTGATGTTTTTGGAGATGCCATACATCTCCCAAACCAAGTCATTTTGTTCCAGCTTTTCTTCTGTGCACACCATTTAACTTAGCTCATTGTCATTTATTCTTGGAGGTTCCACACTATTCTGTAGTTCCAAAAGTGAGCTCTTTATTTTCAACTGCAGAAAATGTATTATGTGAGAATTGGAGGGAGGGAGGGAGGAAGGGAGGGAGGGGGAGAGAGAGAGAGAGAGAGAGAGAGAGAGAGAGAGAGAGAGAGAGATTGAATACCATTCTCAAGCACCCACTTTTCTATCCTCTGCAAACTATCACAGAGATGATCCACAGATTAAGGACTCTAATTTTAATATCAGGATTTGAAAAATATTTTATTTCTAAGTAGCCTTACATCACCTATTTCTTATTCTGATATCTTTTTTCTCTTATCTAACATGCACATTTCTTGCTAAAAATATTTCAGGTCATTATGCATTCATATGAAGTGTTTAACATAGCAACATTTTTTGTTGGATAACCCAAAGAAGAACAGGTATGAGCTACAAGAGATATTAGAATTTCTGGGGAAGTTTCCTCATTTTACAGATGAGAAAACTGAAGCCTAACCCAAGTATACTAGAAGAGGGATAAGCCAGGCATTGCCTCAGCTGCCAATCTATCAAGAATCCTAACACGTCACTAAGATGAGAGGTCAGAGCTAGATAACTCAGATTTTCATGTAGAGCTGACAGTCTCCTAAAATATCTGGAACTGAAGAATGCATGGCATAGTATGTTAACCAAGAGTACATGATTTATTTTTATTGTCTGAATTTTAATTTCCTCAACATGCCTCCAAGCACACTATTTTTTGAGGTCACGAAGAAAAGAGAAGAAATACATAAGAATGGGTGATATAGTCTTAGAGTTTTTAAAAACATTGATACTATTTTGGCCAATAGAACATCTATGTTACTTAAGTTTATTTGTGAAAATAAACACCTTAAAATTCAAGTCATCTCTATTCCTACAAAATAACAAGAGTGAAAAAATAATGGTTGCTGGGATGCCAAAGCATGAGCTCATTTCAGATACTGCAGTTTTTAAGGAAGGCAGACTTTACCAAGATCGTGGAGCCATGGCAACGTTCCCATCAGTGGACATGATTCAACAAATATTGATGCTGTGCCTGTGCCAGAAGGCTGGGGTTACACAGAATGAAATGGTAACCCAGTCCCTTCCCCAGGATCTGACGTTCTAATCATGAGAATGACTTGCAGACATAAACAATACTCCAACCCGCTCGCTGAGATAGCTGGAGGTCCCTGGGAGCATGGAGTATGGGAAGCCTGTATCCACTCATGGAAACCGAAAGGCTTCGCAGAGGAGGCCACATCTGGGCTGATAATTGAGGGGTGAGTAAGAATTTGCCAAGTGGCCCTGGCCAGTTTGGCTCACTGGATAGAGCATTGGCCTGCAGACTGAAGGGTCCCAGGTTCGATTCTGGTCAAGGGCATGTACCTTGGTTGCGGGCACATCCCCAGTAGGGGGTGTGCAGGAGGCAGCTGATCGATGTTTCTCTCTCATCGATGTTTCTAACTCTTTATCCCTCTCCCTTCCTCTCTGTAAAAAATCAATAAAATATATATTAAAAAAAAAAAAAGAATTTGCCAAGTGGACCAAGGCAGAAGAGGGGAAACAAGAGATCACCTGGTCACTGGCAGCATCAGCCTATGCAACAATAGCCTAGAAGTTTGGGGAAATTATTTTGGCAAAAATGTTCAGCTAAAACATGAATATTATTCTTTAAAAGCATCAGCAAAAAAGTGGGGAGGTGCAGTGGTTGTAATGATGCACACCCCCCCCCCCCATCCCTGGACGGTGCAGGCTCTTCCTCCGACTCTTGAGAGCAACACTGAGATGGCTCCGGGCTGTCAGGCTTCTCCAGGAAGACTCATCTGAAGAGTGTCCTCGCCTACGGTCTCCTCTGCTTTCTGGGCACATCCAAGGGCTGCTCAAGGTGGAGGTGCCCCAACTGAGACAGTGCTGAAGGGCTTCCTCCTGCTTTAGAGCTCCCCAAGGGACTGGCTGAGTCCATCTGCACCACAGTACACCCCCCTGCCCCCCACCTAGTCTTACTTCCATCTTTTCTCTCCATGACTACCCTTAATACATTTCCCGTGTGCTAATCTCCATTGCAGGAAACAGGGACGAGGATGACTAAGTATTCTAATATCACATTGCAACAAGCAAGAGCCACCGTCTTGCACTCCCTGAGGGTTTGGGGGATGAGAAACCAGGTGGGTCACCAGCCTGTGGCTAGCACATCTGAACTTTCCTCCTAGCACTCCTGTCTTAGAACAACCTTGCCCTTTTGGTCCCCTTTTTGACAGTCTCCAAACCCTTCTCCCATTCCTAATTTTAAGGTTCTAGGGGTTTCTTGGACTCCTGGTTCCAAATGACTTTTCTGTAAGCTTCCAGCCCAGCTTATTTCCAGGAACCCCCCAGAAATTTCTTTCCCCACATGGAACGCTCTGACCAGTCTTCCTCAAAATTCAGTCCTCAACCTGCCTTGAATCAGGTGCTTGTCTGAAATCCAGATAATCGTCTCCACCCTAGTTCTACTGACCCCGTGAAGTGGGGAGATGGGGCTGGGATCCATATTATAAATTAGCTCGGAAGATTCTTGCTCCTACTAAAGCTTGAGAATCTCTTCCTCAGAATCCGGGGGACGTATTAAAAGGAAGCAATGATAAGTGTTCCTGAACTGCCTGCTGAATCAGTTGCTATATGTACTTTAGTCAGCTTTGTAGTTCGGTGATGAAAACAGAGTTGACGCTGGGTTCACTTTTGCTGGTGATGAGATTGGGACTTCAGTTTGCTGTCCATAGGCAGGACAGGGCTGTCTACACCTAACAAGGCTTCAGGAGCCAGACACCTCTGACCACAGCTGGGATAGTTTGGGATGTTGTTTGGATCTAGGGTGGGATGTGGGGAGCTATTTTTCAGAAAACATAGCAACTTGCTGAAAGAGAGCTAGGTGGCTATCAGTAAGTTTTCAAAGATTTGGTTCCAGCTCATTCACAAGTTCTTCTTTTGCGGGATTAACTAAGGTGAAGCAACCAAAGATTTTCCAAAGTATACTGAAATTTAGAGACTGCTACAGTTGTTGAAAGTATTTTTTAAAAATCAGCTTATTTCTTAATTGTGCAAGTTAATTCTCAATTGTGGTATAAGTTAATTAAACAATTATTGAGTATACAGTTCAATAATTTCCTGAGAAATATACAGCTGTGCAGCCATGACCATGACTAAGGTAAAGAGCATCTCCATCACTGTCAGGGATTCCACTGTACTTGCCTGGGACCCTCCCACCTGTTTGCAGAAAATAATTCTAGACAGAAAGCCAGTACAATCATAAGACTCACGTCATTGTTTCCTTTTCCTCAAAGATCACAGTCCCGTCCTGCCTATTGTCCAATATCAAGAAATATTAGTTGGTATATTTTGCTAAATTTACAAGTTATGACAGGAGTATTAAGTCTAGTTCCAATTACTTCATTGTGGTTAGAAACAAAGTTTCCACTACTAAATCTTTTTCAATTTTGCAATCTTTCTCCCTCTGTGGTTGAGAGCTAATTCTAATTCTGGCCCAGGCCCTTTGATAACTGGTGAGATACCCGGTCTGTGTTCTGGACCCTGCACTTTAGAGGAACACAGAAACTCGTGCACAAATGAGTTTATTAGGGGCCCGTGCGCATCTGGCAGCTGATGTTCAGCACTGATACAGCAGGATCCATAACCAAAGCCATGTTCTCGTGACTTCCACTGCTCAGGCCCCACAGGACGGCTTCTTTGCTTCTCTTGGTTCTTGAATCAAAATGTCACAAAATGTGGCTACATCTGAATGCCAGGAAGCTTTGTTGGTTGTGTCCCTGATGATGTCAGGAGCAGACACTGTGTTGGGGTGCTAGGAAGGTTTGAATGGCAGAAGCACTCCCTGAGAGAAAAGAGAGATCAACTTGTCAAATTCTTCCTCTCAGCTGAATCCAATCAATTCTTATTTATCTTGCCAGTAGTGCCAAATGTTCATTTTCTTATTTCTCTTTGTGTTTCAGTTTATTGTGCCAGAGATACACATTACTGTGAGTATTTGCAACAGTTGTACCTGGCAGCTGAAGAATGCTTGGAAATAGTAAGAAAATGAATATTTCTGTTAATTTTGTATGAAGGTAGATAAAGACAGCATTGTGAAGTGTGATGCTGATTCTTTACCTTACTGATCTGACATTCAGTTCTATAATTTTAAATAGGTTAAATTTTGTTAAAACATTAAGATTTAAATAAAGTTTCAAAAAGGCAAATTTTGTAAATTCAGCATTATTTTAAAACTTTTAGTTCAACGTTTTCCTATCCTTTTTTTTTATAATTTTCATTTTGCCTCTTAATTTTAATTTTAACCACCTCACTCGGCACGTCTCCTGAATATCAGGAGAAATAAAATGTCAAAAACATTAAAAATTTTTGTTTTTAACATTTAATGTTTGATAAATATATTAAGATTTGTGTACTTTTAATAAATTACATTTTAACATTTTACACCATTGGGAATGAGTACAATGTAGAAAATGTAGAAAATACAAAAATTTAGTTCCGTTATCAAGCTGAAGAGTAAACATTGTCATAATGAAGATGTATATCAAGGCAGAAGGATAGAATGTATTTTGTTTAGAAGTTAGTTAACTCGATTTGGAACTTTTAAATAGTTACACAGAGGATAGGAGAGCCATCAATTGTATTTCTGCTCCAGACCCATGAATATTAGGGGTGGGCATGGATGAGGGATAGACACAAAGGTCTGCTCCCCAGCTGAGAGAGGGGCTGGTGTGGGTCATGTGTCCAGCCTGGGTGGGGTGAGGTGGGGCGTATAGGAAGATTGATTGGAGGACATTTGTCCCCAGACTTGTTAGTTATGGCTCTGGCCTGGGGCTTGCTTTCACTAACCGGTTGTTCTGTGGTGGGTGTCGAGGGCAAGTAAGCTGGGCTTGGGGGCAGGATCCCAGCCAGCAGTGAACCTAAGTGCAAACAGGGCCAGGAGGCGGACATCCATTCATATAGACAAGGCCAGAGGTGGTGGATGGGGCAGAGGGGAGAACAGGCAGGAAACCCCCCACCCCCCACCCCCCACCCCCCGGGGCCCAGTGGATACCAGCATTCCTTGGCTCCAGGCTCCTGAGATGCTTCCTGCACTGGTCACGATGAGCCGTACTCTGAGCTGGTAGAAAACATTAATTCCTGCTCCAAGGAGTAGAAGGAGACAAAAAGGTATAGGGCTGTTTTTATCTACCCCGTGTGACTAAGAATAGTATTTGCAGAGATGTTTTATAAACAGTTTAGTCATAACCACCTCACTCGGCACGTCTCCTGTGACAAAATTTATGTTCTGCAGTCGTCTCTGTGGGGTTCCTCTGACTGAGCCAGATGGATGGTGTGTTGTCTTCGTGCCAGTTTCTGGGCTCGGCAGTGGAGACTTGGGCAGGAGAGAAGGACGATCAGCGTCTAATGGACTGCGTCAGCCGTGACAGGAGATTGTGCCTGTGAGAAAAGTCACTGAAGCGAATCAGAGACATATAAAAACCACCACGTGGGGCCATCCACTTGGCTAGCAGACAGTGCCCCATCTCTCACTAACGCGCTCCCTGTCCCGCATGTACAGTGTCAGCAAAGCCCAAAATGATGATTGTCGTACCCAAGGTGAAACACGAGTGCCAGCCACAAGTCAGCCAAATTCACGGGATGTGTTGGAGGGAGGGACCGTGCCACGTTCGATTCTGTACCTCCAGCTGGGGGGTGCTCAATCCTGGCTGCATGTTGCCAACACCAGGGAGCTCTTAACAACACCGCTGCCCAAGTCCCACTGCTGACCCGCGAGAGCAGACTCTCATAGCAACTTGGCACCGGCATGCGCTACTCTCTAACACTTCCCGGGTGACCGCAATGCGCAGCGAGGCTGGCATTTGCTAAGCCAGCTATCAAGCTGGACATGCAGTCATTACTCATGAACTGAACTTGGAGCAAGTGGCTTTTGCAGACACCACTTTAACGGAGAGAAAGAAAAGAAAGAGAAAAGGGCTTATCTTTCCAGTTGGCAAACGGCAGCACCCGAACTGTTCATTGAGAGGTGCAGTCCCCTGGCTCTTAAAAAGGTGTGTGTGTGGGGGGGGGTGGTAAATGGGGTGACTTCAGGCTCCTTTGGGAAGCAGTGAGGCAACAGCCTTTCTAAGACGGCCTCTTCTGGCCAGAAGTCCAGGGCTGTGGTGAACTCATCAAGATTTTAACGTTTTCCCCCATCTGCTGCTTTCTGTGGAATAAATGACCTCTGTGTAGATTTTCCCATTTGCTCATGTGTCTAAGAGATGCAGCTTCCTCAGTACATGGTGGAAATTTTGGCCATTTGACCCTGGCAGAGGGACAAGAACAGCCATTCTCTGTGAGTGTGAGATGTGCAGCCCCGAGCCACACACTTCCGTGAGCTTTACATTTGTGCCAAAAACGGGAGTCTGGGCCTAAGGGGGTCCCTAGCTCATATGTTTTGGAAATCGCCACGTCCACAGAATGATGTACAAATTTCAGTACAACACAACTATTAAAGCATGGAGCTAACATTTCTCATGAGAGAATTCATGAATATACTGAGGATTAATGAATATAACACGATAGTCCTTACTCTTTTCTCCTCTTCCTCCCCAGGAAGAGGCAGTAGTGTGTGCCCAGGCACAGCAGGCCCCTTTAAGTAGGGTTTTTATTTATACCTGGTTCTCTATGGGGATTTCCCCTGCCTTGACTTTTGACTACATGTGGCCAGGTTCCAAGGCAGGTGGAGTGGTGCCTGCCCGGAAGAAAGAACGGCGCCCCGGTGTTGCAATGCTTCCCATTGTTACTGCTATCTCCTGGTAGCGTGTCTTCATAGCAGAGGACGTGCTTGCACATTTTGGGGGATTGCTTAATAACCTAGATAAGCGACTGTAAGTTATCAAAACATGAAAGAGTGAATGAAAAGGTGCATAGGCGGGTAGATAAATGAAGGCCCGACAGCAGCAACCTCCGACATCCGCAGCTGCCCCGTGATTGTTCTGGGACACAAATCTAGTTCGTTCGAGTTTAACTGCAGAGGAGCTGCATCTGCTGATTGACAGTGAGCCCAGTGTGGATTTCACTTCAGGCCATGTTTTATGTTCTGCTGGCTGTCCACCCACAGATCAGATGTGTCCTGTGTCCCCACATCTGTAATTGATAGTGAGGGAAGAATAAAATGAAATGTTTAGGGTACATCACAAGAAAAGAATTGACTTTTTAAAATATGTCACTTCATGTTTTATTCTATTTATAACCTTATACATCTAATAAGCAATAGCAAGTGACTTTGGAAGCTTGCTGCCACTTGTAAGACCAGAAAAATGTTACTAAATCTTGGGAATTTTACAGCCAGCCCATTTTATGGATGAGGAAACTGAGACTCGGAGAGATTGATTTGTCTTAGATCACACAACAGCACATCCAGAACCAGGATCCAGACGGGACATAACTGGTCAAAGGGGGGAGGAAGCACCATCTTGTTGGGACCTGACGCCTATAAACTTCACTGAGCATGCTCATCATTGATTCACTCCTAAGACCTTCAAAGCCCTTCTTCCCAGCCATAGCCGGGCAGGCAGAGTCCGGGTCAGTGATCCTCCCTTTCTGTGCTAAGCACCTAACGCTAGCCTGTGGATTAAGCTGCATAAAGGAAATAGGCCACTCAGAGACCTGTTAACACAGCCTAATGAGATAAGCCATACGTTTCTTTGGTGATTTGAGCATAGGATAACTTTAAAAATACTTTTGAACTTCAGATTTCACTGGATTCCAAAAAAGTATCTGCCACATGGGAATCTTTACTTGTGGAAGTACCCTACATGTAATCAGCTATATTTCTGTTGATCTTTACTCCCTAGAGTTAGCTGAGCTTTCTTTGTAATGGGAATTAATACATGGACATTCTTGGGTCCTAGAGGAAGCATTTTGCTCAGGAAATGAAAGTCTGCTGTTTTCTCTGACAACCTTTGTGTTTCTTTGGGATGGTTTCCTGAGTCATGTAAGCAGTGAACTATGCCAAGTTCTTTTATTAAAATCTCACTGAAGTCTGTAAGATCAACAAAGAATCATAGCATTAGAACATCATTTGACCTAAAAGAAACTGAATCTTATCAAATCCGATACCCTGTCTTTCCAGATAAGGGAAAAGGCTCAGAGAGGTGAAGGAACTTGTCTGAGGTCACACTGCTTACACAGAACACAGAATGAGAACTAGAACTTAGGTCTTCTAATTTCTAGGTAAATATTGGGGGTGGGGATGTAGTAAATGAAACAAACATAGTCACCTTTTCGGTAACTTACTGTCTTAAGAAAGCCCATTTTTAAATATTGCATTTTAAAGTTTTATCACCAAATTTGACATTTAAATTTTTTTCCCAACATAAAATAATCATGGTACTAATATATATTATAAGAATACTAGAAGCCCAGTGCACAAAAATTTGTGCACTCAGGAGGTCCCTCAGCCAGCCTGTGCCCTCTCAAAGTCTGGGACCCCTCTGGGGATGTCCACATGCTGGTGTGCCTGGCCAACATGGGTGAGAGGCTGATGGCTGTTTGCAAGCTGGCCAAGCCGCCCAATGTGGACCCTCACCCCATTGGGGTGTGGCCAGCCTGGGTGATGGGCTGAGGGGCGTTTCCAGGTTGCCCACAGCCCCTTCAGGTTTTGGGTCCCTGCTGGGGTGCCTGGGCAGCCTGGGTGAGGAGCTGAGGGGAATTTTCAGGCTGCCCACAGTCCCTTCAGGGTTTGAGTCCTTACTGGGGTACCTGGGCTGTCTGGGTGAGGGGCTGATGGCTGTTTGCAGGCTGGCCAAGCCCCCCCAGTGGGGACCCTCACCCCATTGGGGTGTGGCCAGCCTGGGTGACAGACTTAGGGCTGTTTTCAGGCTTTCAGGTTGTCCACAGCTCCCATTGACCCAACGTCCTAGCAAGGCTGGCTGGAAGCAGGTTTCTGGGGTTTATTTATCTTCTATAATTGATACACTGTTCCTTTAATCCGAGGCCTAAGTAGGTAACAAAACTTCCTGTTGGCTTTAACTCAATGGCTTCTATAATTGAAAGAATGTTGAGCACAGAGAGGCCTAGCTGGCTTAGGCAGGCAGTTTCCTCCATTGCTGGTGCAACAGAAGCCTCCCGTTTGCTTCAGCTCCATGGCTTCTATAATTGAAACAATGTTGCAACAATGTTGCCTGAGCCGGGAGAAGCCCAGCGGCCTCGGCAGACAGTTTACTCCTGGTGCAACGGAAGCCTGCTGTTTACTCCAGCTCCGTGACTGCCGGCCTCCATCTTGGCTGTGTTAATTTGCACACAGCCGCTCTGATTGGCTGGTGGGCGTGGCTTAGGCGTCCTGTAGAAGCAGTCAGTTTCAATATTACTCTTTTATTAGATTAGATCTTCCTAGACCAGGTAGTAAATTCTAATGCCTCAGGGAACAGGCAAGTAATGGGGGACAAAGCCCATAGGAGGCAAACTGAAGCTACAAACCTTGCCAATAGGCCTTCAAGTCCTCTGCCCCTCCTCCCCCACCCTTCCTCCCACCTTCTTCTCCTGGTCCCATTTTCCTCTGACATTTACAAAGCTTTGGACCAACAAAACTTCGCAGCCGAGGTGGCCAGTCTCCTCGAGTGGAAGGAGCTGTAGTTCCTTTATGGGAACACGAGCAAGGATCCGGTCTCCCTCGGCGTTCCTCCTCAGCACAGCATCTGCCGTCGGGTAGGTAGTCCATCACCCCTTTTCAGTGGCTCAAGGATTAATATGTATTGCGATCTTGGTTATAAATTCAATGTAATGACATACTTTGTATAGATAGACTGACTCAGAGCCTGATGAAATTTTTTCCTAACATTTGCTATTTAGAGCAGGGGTGGGGGAAGTCTGGCCTGTGGCTGTATAAGGCCAGCGCAATCATTTGGTCTGGCCCTGGCAAGGCATTAGGGGTGAGTTAATGAAATACTTGACAAAATATAGCAGACTAATGTTTAAGTTAATTGTGTATGGCCCATGAATGATGTTATAAATATCTAAGTAGCGCTTTGCTATTTAGAGTAAAGGTTCTCCACCCCCATACAGAGCATACTAGTTCTTAAACAGTGCGTATTCAGGGAAAGCCATCAGTCATTCACAACTGAATATGAATTAATGCCATGGAGTTTGCCTTCCTCCTCACTCTGGATTGAGATCAGTCATGTTTGGGGAGAGGATGAGCAGAGGAAAAGAAGCATCATATGCCAGAGGATGGGGCTGGGAGGTTGACCTCATTGTACAGTAGGGACAGGGAGATGGGGCTTCAGAGGGCAGAGCAAGAAGTAAAAAGTTGGTGAAAGTAGCAATAGTGCCTATTTCACAATCTTATTTAAGGTTGGTACTGCTGTATTCTGATATGGAGGAAATGTGCTCACTTTTAGATGCATATGACTCATAAACAAGCTCATCATAAATTATTTGGAAGAAATTTGGCTCTTCATTCTGTTTATATGAGAATCCCCCCCCCCTTTCTTCCTCCTCCCTCTCTCTCCCTTCCTCCTTCCCACGCACCCTCTCCAAACCATTACACTGTGCAGAAACATAGTCCTCCATATTGGGGGCAGGTATTATCGGTTAAACTCTGATCATTTCAACAACAACATAGCCTGTAGCTCAACACACACCATCGGGCCTTCAGGAACTGTGCCAAACACATGTCATTGTTTAGGGAGAATCAGGAGCAGAAGTGCTCTAACTTGCACTTTTCAAAACCTGTCTACACTCATGCCAACAGAATGAGGAAAGTCTCCTCTCAGAGCTTCCATGAAGAGATTCCAGATGTTTTTACTGAGCTGAAGGGCACCTGCGCCAGAGGCTGCTTGTTACAGCAGCTGCCAGGATCCTTTGGGAAAGCAAACCATGTTTAGCTTGAAGTGGCATCATGAGTAACATGGGGCCTAGAACTTTCCTGGACTTAGCTGTTCTGAGTTTAGCTCCTAGGTCTGCCCTTTCTGCAGTGAGCCCTCTCCCCCACCTCGCCAAGCTTCACTCCGCTTGTCTGTACACAAGCTCCAGCCCCTGCTCTGTCCATCAATAGAGCTGTCTCTTCTGTAGCTTCCACGTGATGCTGGGCACTCTTGTGCCTCCAGAAGTGAATTTATTCCTCATTACAGCCCCGGGGATGGTTAGACACTGTTATTATCCTCACTTTACAGATGCTAAAACCCCAGCTCAGAGTGTTTAAGAAAACTAAGGTAGCATGACTAGGAAGCGGGAAAACTGAGGTTTGAAACCAGGCTTGCTTATTGAAAAGTTATTGAAAAGCCAAATGTTATATTATATATGAAAGGTCTTTGCAAACCATCCCCTAGCATGTGCAAGCAAGAGTGATTTAAGATATTGAATTTTATAGTAAGATGTGGCCCTGGCTGTGGGTGTTGGGAAAATTAGTCAGCCTGTCCCAGCCTCCGTTTCCTTATCTGTGAAATGGAGATGAACTCAGTACCTACCTCTGGGTTTATAGTGGGGATGGAATGAAAATTGTGCATGTAAAGCACTGCGCTCAGCGCCTGGTAGACTCATTCCCTGTAAGTGTTTGCTGCTGTTACTGTTGTGGAGGATGATATTAAAGTATTGATTACAAGTTAGAGAAAATCATGTTCGCAGCCTTTTTCTCCTCTTATACTTGTCGTCTTCGATTCACTTCCTATTCCCCCTGGAAAGCCAAAGCCAAAAGGAAAGCTGATTGCTAAATCAATTTTTAGCAAGAACATTTTTTGGCATGAGTAACACATGTATTTAAATGCCTCTCTGTTCCTTAGCCTGCACTTGGTAGGTAAACAATTAATGTCCAGCGTCTTCCGCAGCATGTCCACCCCTGCTAGCCTTCAACAGGGTTCTTAGGACGCTCCCTCCTACCTCGTATCCCAACCTGCTCTTGCTTCTTGTCTGTTCTTGGCTCTGACCTCTCAACTCCTCTCCCAACCCTGCTTCTCTGGGCTGTTCATCCTCTTCCTCTCTCCCCTGGGCCCCAGCACTCCCTTATTGCCTCTAGCAGCACCTCTGGCTCCCCTTGTCATTGTGGACTCAGACCCTGACTTTGGATCCCAGCCAAAGCCCTTGGAGCCTCACCCTGTGTTAATTGATGGGGGGAGACCGGCTTTTCCTCGGGCTGCGTTGCTTTGCCTTCTGTTACGCTCTGTTTTAGTTCTTATGATTCATGCAGGGCCACACCAAGCAAAATAGCAGTTGAGGCTCAGACTGTTGTCTCTCAGTGTCAGACCTCCAGATGTTTCCCAGAATCCAGAAGTTTTTATCGTGTAGCTAAATTCCTGAGTGGATTGTTAACCCTTCCTCCTGATGCGGCATCACGCAGGCGCAGCCTGTGACTCATGCGTGTCAAGAGCTCGTTTCTCAGTGCTCAGACCCTGGAATTGCCTCTGATGAATGATACCTTTGCTGAATAAGCAGCCAAAGAGGTCTTTTCAGGCTGGCGTCAAAACTGCACCATGTAAGTTAGGTTTAGTGATAGGGAAAGGGGGTGTAGGTTAATCTCTTTCATGCCAGCAAAGCCTTTTCAGATACCTTCTTCCTCAGTGGCCCCTAAGATATCTCCAAGTTTTCCTACTGCCCACTGCTCCCCAACTCACATGGTTGAGTGGAAATTGCATGATTGGCAGAGGAGTTCCCAGACCTGGGATGGGAGCCTGGCTCAATCACTGACACCGTGGAGCAAGTTTGTTAGTGTCCCAACTTCTGACAACAGGTAATAAAACCTAAAACTTACCTCTTGGGGGAGTTAGCAGAGCTAATATTTGCAACATATTAGCACAAAGTAAAGCTATGAGTGTGTGATGGGTGTTGGGTAACTGCCGGAATGGTATGTGTCCTTGTGTCTATGTAGGTCTACATATTGCTGTCGCTTTACATCCTCCTCGTTTTGATGTCATTTGATAGAAAAACTTTTCTTTGATCACAAAGATCATTTGGAATTTTGTTCTTATCCCGGGAGTAATTCTGGAGTAAGTTGTCCATTAAAATGTTCCTGAAAGTGGCTTTCTGTTCAGACATCACAGAGTTATTATAATGTGCGTGCATGGATGTGTGTCTCCTGGTTCTCCAGTTCTTTCCACTGTCACAATCTGTCTCCTGCAAGCCTCTGCTGGAAGCGGTCTTGGTGCAGGCGGTCAGTGGGCTGGCTGGTGGACCTGCTCCAAGTCCCTGCTTCCAGAATTTCCGCTGGCCTCGAACAGCCACTGTCCTTCACTGTCCTCTCTAATTGGTACTACATGGGCTGTTTGCTCTAACATACACATCTGAGTGATCTCTTTTTGCAAGAAAAAGCTTTACTAAGATCCTACCCTGTCTCATCCCCACTGCCCCGGCTTCCCGCTCCAATGCATCCCCCTGGTGTCTGAGGGCTGGAACCGTATGACTGATCTATCCCTGAGTAAATTCTCTAGGAGGAAATAAAGGCCTTTGGGAGAGTTGGCATTAACCCTTTGAGGGAACCACTGTATGACTTAGTCATAATTTGAGATGCCATACAAATTAAATAATCTCCAAAGATGTCAGATATGGCCAAGAATTTAACACAAGAGTTCAGAGTAGACCTGGCCTCATATAATTGCTATTCAGATGGCCAGTTTTTCTCAGATCTCCCCGGTCACCAAAGCAAAGAGGAATACGCATTTTTAGGAGCTACAGTATTACAATATAAATCAGAGCTAACTTTTTCTCAAGCCAAGAAGAACTTCCATGTGGCCCTTCCCCAAGGAAAGCCATTGCAATAGCTCTCCAAGTGCCAGTTTGATCTAAGGAGGGAATACAAGATGGTGGCATAAGGTAAACACCATAAATGCAGCCATGAACAACTATTTCAGAAAAACCACGAAAAGAACACACGGACACCACTCCCACCCACAGGAAAGCTGGCTGAGTGAAAATCCTACAACTAGAAAAGGGTCTGAGACTCAGAGGAGCGGCGGAAGCAAAGTACAGAGGTACGGAGGCGCGCGCACAGGGCTCGGGGAGAGGGCTGGCGCCGGAGGACGCGGTTCTTTTCCAAAACAGAGAGAGCCACAAGTTCCCAGTGGCTCTGAACTCCAGTTCCAGGCGAGTTTCTGAGGACCCAGACACCCAGAGAAGGGGGACTGACTGGCACCGGGAGGAAATCCAAAACAGGTTTCTCTCAGTGTTGCTTGCAGCAATTACCGTGGGACACAGAGACCTGGTGTCTCTCAGTGCAGGGCTGAGAAGCGCCATAGCTATTTGCTACGCCCTGTAGTCTCCCCGAGGCCCCGCCCCTCCCAAGCTGCATCAGATAAAAGACTGAGTAGCCTAAGGCAAAGGCTTAATCAACACCTCCTTAAAGATACAGGAGCCAGCCTCACCCAGTGGCCAGAGTGGGACTAACCTAAACAAAACAGATCCACAAGGAACACACTCGGGGCAGATGCAGTGAGCATAAAAGCCCCACTGAAACAACTCTTGCCCCATAAGGGTGTCTCCAGCACAG